>CM076574.1:889823939-889914102 GCA_034641835.2 Pinus albicaulis
TCAAAATTAAAACTTTGTATTTTTTCTCCTCATTTTTGTTAATCTTCCAATGAAATCCATAGCTTCAAAAAATACTTTGTGCTATCATGGTATATCTTGACTTTAAATTACCTCCCAATGATATACTATCCCCATTTTTTATTGCATGTAATATTGCTTTCCATTTATTTTTCATACGTAGATTTCACCAAATATTTTCTTTGAATTCCTTGCTTTTAAAAGCCAATGATATCCCTTATTGTGTTAATGTTACATAAATTCCTTGTCCTAGTGCCTCACACTCTACTATGAATGTTACCAAAGTAGGTGCAACCGATGTTGGTGTAGAAGACATAGCATCCATTAAAAGAGAAGGGGAAAGAGGGAATTCCAAAGTAGCCTCATCATTATATAAATGATATTTCTTCAAGAGATATGTGAGTGGACTTGAAATGCATGCATAATTATTAACAAATTATCAATAATATCATGTAAGTCTAAAATCTTCTAAGAACCTTGATTTTCTTAGGAATAGGTCATTTTGTAATAGCTTGCATCTTTTGAGGCTCCAACTTCACTCCTTCCTTTAAAACAATATGAACCAAATACTCGAATTCTTATTTACGAAAAGCACATTTGGATATTTTTACATAAAAATGATTGTTCTCAATAATTTATATAACTTTTCCACATGTTTAGTGTGGTATTCTCATGATTTATTATAAATATGTGTATTATCAAAGAAAACCAACACAAATTTTATAATATGGGATCAAACAAAATTGTTCTTAAGTCAAGCCCGCCGAACTTCAAACGGCGATAAACCATAATTCAAACCAAATTTGCGTTCCAAAATAGCCTGCTGACGTCGGCCAATTTTGTGATGCGAAAAGAAATTGAATTCCGCCCTAATATTTTTCGGGTCAGAAGTTGGGCTGGCATACGGAGGGAGAGTTGTGACGCAAATTTCTTATCAAATTCGCCCTAATATTTTTCGGGTCTGGATTTCCACTGCGCGAGCGGCCCAAACAAAGATCCGCTCCAATCAATTTCTACCATGTGTCCTCAATCAAATGTTGCTCTATTCCTGGATGTGGGTGCACTCGATGGCGTTTAAGGCGATGGGACATGGATGTGGCGATTTCATATCAATCGCTAAGTTTTAACGTTGTTCAATTAAGTTCCAAGGTTTTCACATCAAATCGCACTAAGTTTTAACATTGTTCAAGATCGGACCTCCACTCCTGTTAGCAATTCCGCATGCTCCAATATGATCCGGCCTTTGGCTCTCATTAATGATCAGAGATTAATTATGATGGGTGTCCTTCGATTGCATTGCAGTCGAGTCGATAAAATGGCGTTTCACTATGGTTTTTCAGATGAGCCAGTTGCTGGGTTACACTGCCTGCTCATTGTGATGAGAAGGAGAAGTGGCCAGATGAACTGCTGCTTAGACCTTGCTGCATATCTGCATTTATCTCGGTCTGGTCCTTTTCTGTCTTCCTCTATTTCTTGGAATTCGTTGGCGTATAGAGGGAGATTTGTGACGCGAATTTCTTATCAAATTCGCCCTAATATTTTTCGGGTCCGGATTTCCACTGCGCGAGCGGCCCAAACAAAGATCCGCTCCAATCAATTTCTGCCATGTGTCCTCAATCAAATGTTGCCCTGTTCCCGGATGTGGGTGCATTCGATGGCGTTTAAGGCGATGGGACATGGATGTGGCGATTTCATATCAATCGCATTAAGTTTTAACGATGTTCAATTAAGTTCCAAGGTTTTCACATCAAATCGTATTAAGTTTTAACACTGTTCAAGATCGGACCTCCACTCCTGTTAGAGATTCCGCATGCTCCAATATGATCCGGCCTTCGGCTCTCATTAATGATCAGATATTAATTATGACGGGCATCCTTCGATTTCATTGCAGTCGGGTCGATAAAATGGTGTTTCACTATGGTTTTTCAGACGAGCCGGTTGCTGGGTTACACTGCCTGCTCACTGTGACGAGAAGGAGAAGTGGCCAGCTGAACTGCTGCTTAGACCTTGCTGCATATCTGCATTTCTCTCGGTCTGGTCTGTGTTTGTCTTCCTCTATTTCTTGGAATTCTGCTTCTTCATCTCCTCTTGTGCCCACTGCTGAGACTGCACCCATGCCTCGCCTGCGTCAAAGGATGCGTTGCCGCAGGGGGAGCACTAGAGTTCAACCCCTGTGCGCTCCCTCCAGCCCCTCAACCGAGTCGTCTTCCCAGTCCAGTGATTATCACACAGGTCGCTATCCAGGTACTAGAAGTGGGCGGGGTTGGGTTCTAGGATATGGCCACCATATGGGCTCCCCTTCTCCTCATTTCCCCACCGCTTCACCTTCTCCCACGATGCGCACTGCGCTTTTTCCTTTAATTTCTCTCTGAACCGCCCACGAATCACAACTTCAATTACTATGGTTTTCCGTGAGGAGGCCCAAATGGAAGAACAATGCACCCGTCTGGTGGGTTTGAGCTCAGAAAAAGCCGGCCAGCATTCGGGCCTTCAGGAGGGGAGCGGTGGCATGAATGTGGAGGTAGCACCTGGCGATCCTGGACCTTCCAAAGGATTGTGTCGAATCGTCGAGGAGCCACCAGAGTAGTAGTTTGGTTAATTTGTTTTTCTTGCTTCGCGGCCCACTTAATTGGGTTGCTTTTAGATTATATTACTGTGCTGGACCTCTATAATATTTTTGAATTCTGTAAACGTTCAAGACTGTTTTCCCCGTATGAGGGCAATCTTCTTAATTTTTTGATTTTTTGATGACAAATTTGCCATGAGTCTGGGCAATGTTTTTGACTTCGGTGTAATTTTATTTCCACTGTTAATAGATTAACTTAGAAAAAAAAATGTTGCCTTGTTTATATTTTAAACCTGTTTTTTGAAATACAGAGCCATGTTTATATGATTGTTTATAGTCGAAGCGCTGCAGGGTGGTTTATTATATTAATATTTCACGGTCGAATTATGTTCATAACAATTGAAAAAAAAAATGTTGCCCTGTTTCTATTTTAAACCTGTTTTTTGAAATACAGAGCCATGTTTATATGGTCTACGTATTATACTCTTTCTCTGTATATCTACAGGAACCTTTTTGCTATGAACAGGGTGGATGTTGTAGTGGGCTACTAATGGAAACAAGTGAGCCTGAACCTTACATCTCGGATGCAACAGATGGTTACCAATTTTGGAATCAAGCGAGCCTGATCTTACAAGCAAGCTTGGGTTTCTGCAGATGGTTTTTATTTCTGGGAACAAGCGAGCCAGAACATACAATCGACCCTGGGTTTATACATATTTTTTCTCTATCATGGATGCTTTCTGTGTGAGGCGTATATCAACAGTACATGTCTCTGCACATTTCTTGTATCCGCTTTATGATACTATTTTATGTGTTGACAGGTTATCACTCTGCCTTCAAAACTAGCGATGCTGGTTTATTGATATGGTCTGATGGTCTTTTTATATTTTGGACATATCACACTCCTCACATGATTAGCGTTTTTCTCTGTTCAAGGATTTTTGGTACTTTAATTTGTATTTGGAACAATGGACATCGGTACTCTATCTGTTGCTTTACTATTCTACATACTGCTATTTCACTTTCTTATAGATGCCTCGGACATATTTGGATGCTTTCTCAGATTGTCGATAATCTCCATGTGGACCGTTACTGGGTTTTATATCATGTCCCTGTATGTGACATGGGGTATTTTTCTATCATTGTCTACGGTGGGACTTCCACTTTTCTGGATGGATATTTGGGTTCCAATCTTCAGATGTGAAAATGTAATGACTTCATGGACTGTTTTACTTCATATAATATATTCAAAATAACGTTTTTTCTCTTCTGAAAAAAAATGATTAATGTTTATCATTCTGCCTTCAAAACTAGCGATGCTGGTCTATGTTGCTGGTTTATTGATATGGTCTGATGGTCTTTTTATATTTTGGACATATCACACTCCTCACATGATTATGATTAGCGTTTTTCTCTGTTGCAGGGTTTTGGGTACTTTAATTTGTATTTGGAGCAATGGACGTCGGTACTCTATCTGTTGCTTTACTATTCTACATACTGCTATTTCACTTTCTTATAGATGCCTCAGCGATATTTGGATGCTTTCTCAGATTGTCGATAATCTCCATGTGGACCGTTACTGGGTTTTATATCATGTCCCTGTATGTGACATGGGGTATTTTTCTATCATTGTCTGGGTGGGACTTCCACTTTTCTGGATGGATATTTGGGTTCCAATCTTCAGATGTGAAAATGTAATGACTTCATGGACTGTTTTACTTCATATAATATATTCAAAACAACGTTTTTTCTCTTGTGAAATAAAAATGATTGTTTATAGTCGAAGCACTGCGGGGTGGTTTATTATATCAATATTTCACGGTCATTGGAACGCCCACAATTCATAACAAATATTGGAGATTTGCTGTCCTGTTTTAAAGTTTCATTTAAAAAAAAAAAAAAACCCACCGTCGGTATACTAACGCCTTGTAAGCGTCGGAATTGCGACAGCTTAAAAACGTCGGAAGAGAAATAGTATAAAAACGTCGGACCACATTTTGTCGGAATTGCGACAGTTTACAAACGTCGGAAGAGCGACGTTCAAAACGTCAGACCATATTTCGTTGGAATTGCGACAGTTTACAAATGTCGGAAGAGCGACATCCAAAACGTCGGACCACATTGCATCGGAATTGCGACAATTTACAAACGTCAGAAGAGCGACGTTGAAAACGTCGAACCACATTTCGTCGGAATTGCGATAGTTTACAAATGTCGGAAGAGCGACGTTCAAAACGTCAGACCACATTTCGTCGGAAGTGCGACAGTTTACAAACGTCGAAAGCGCGACAGTTTGGGAAACGTCGGAAGAGCGACGCTTGTTTGGAAGCAACGGAAAAAGTGTCGGTAGTGTGACACTTTTTAAGTGCGTCGGAATTGTGACGGGATGGGAAACCACGTTTTTCCCGTCCTTGAACTGTCGCTCTTGCGACGACTATGTGTCGGAATTGCCGTCGGAAATTGCGCCAAATTTTCTAGTGTAGAAACAAATAAGAAAATAATTTCTACATTTCCTTTGCTTATAACAAAAACATCAAACATGTAGTATAAAAAGAATCACTTACCTATTAACGAAGTGCTTGTAGAAGTCCTTTCAGCGCTTTCCACAACCAACTTTCCCTCAATTCCTTAGAGGTTTTCCAAATTCTTTCCACAACTTCTCCATGATGCTCCAAAAGAGATCTTCATATACACAAACATTCAAAGGGATCAAAGCATCTCACATATGAAAGCAAAGGTAAATAAAATCCCTAATATAGCATACAACATATAATTGAATCTATAATCAGTTATAAAGCATGCGAGTGATCAAGGAATCTCTCAAACAAATCAAAATAGATGCAGTTAGGAAAGAACAATGACTTTGTATTAAATTCAAAGGGAAAACAAGCTTACATCCTGCTTGCCTTGATGTCACAAGCCTCTTCCAATAGCATCATTTTCTTCCCTTGATGAGAAGCTCTTTAGATCCAAAACCAAAAACATGAGTTTAAAAATCCAAGTCCCCCATTCCTTTAGTCCCATGCACAATTTATAGGGAGGATGAGGAGGTTTCTAGTTCCTCTTCTCAAGGGATATGATGCTTAAGAGGAGGATATTAGTTCCATGTATCGAGGGATTTGGTGCAGGTATGTAGTGGTTCGGGATTTCTAATTTGGATAAGATTCCTCAACCAAAGCTTTTAGAGTTTGTTTTTTTTTTTTTACCTACGTGAAAAGAAATGCGTAGTTTATAGTGGAATAAATTGCGCAAATATGCACAGTTTACATTGGAAGAAACTGCGCATGCACGGGTTTTGTTTAGGAAAAATGTGCAGATGCTGAAAAAGGGGTTTTAAGTAGTGCAACAAAAAATTCCTTTTATCCGTGGTATTGTTTTACTTCAAGCTTCATAGGGGGTTTAGTTGAGACACTTCATTGAATGGAAAAGGATTCGAATCAACAGTCATGTTGACAAAATTTAGTGTAACAATTAGGTCCCTTCACAAAGGGTTTACCCAATAGAGATTCAACCTTCATCACAAAGACATAATTCCTAGTTCCTCTTCTCAAGGGATATGATGCTTAAGAGGAGGATATTAGTTCCATGTATCGAGGGATTTGGTGCAGGTATGTAGTGGTTCGAGATTTCTAATTTGGATAAGATTCCTCAACCAAATATTTTAGAGTTTGTTTGTTTTGTTTTTTTTGTTCTTACCTACGTGAAAATAAATGCATAGTTTATAGTGGAAGAAGAAACTACGCATGCACGGGTTTTGTTCAGGAAAACTGTGCAGATGCTCAAAAAGGGGTTTTAAGCAGTGCAACAAAAAATTCCTTTTATCCGTGGTATTGTTTTACTTCAAGCTTCAAAGGGGATTCAGTTGAGACACTTCATCATATGGCGAAGGATACGAATTGACAGTCATGTTGACAAAATTTAGTGTAACAATTAGGTCCTTTCACAAAGGGTCTGCCCAATAGAGATTCAACCTTCATCACGAAGACATAATTCATCCTTTCATAGATATTCATTGTTTCAGAAATTCAACCTTCTACCTCAAATTTCGTTGCCTTAACATAGCCCTTCATTGGACTCAAAATAAGCCTTTCTCTTGCCTTATAAATGAATTTCCTTGCTGCCAAAAAACATGCTAGATCATAAAAGGTGAGATATTCGATTTTATTCTTGAACAAAGAGAGAGGTCTGAACTTCCTTCAACATAGATATCTTCAACAGATAGAGAGAGAGATCCAAATCTCTTCTTGAACAAAAAGAGAGGTTGAAACTTCCTTCAACACAAAGGTTGTCAACATAGGGAGAGAGTTATAAATTTATTCTTGAAAAGAGAGAGAGGTCCGAACTTCCTTCAACACGATGATATTCAATAGAGAGAGGGAGATCTGAGTTTCTTCTTGAATAGAGAGAGAAGTCCAAACTTCCTTCACCACATAGATCTTCAACATAGATAGATAGAAATTTGAATTTCTTCTTGAACAGAGAGATGCGAAGTTGTTGCCTTGGGAAGGAGGTCGAGGGTTATATATACACCTTTTGACTGGTCGAATGGGTACCACATTTGATGGATTTGACTTGATTATTTTATGGAGCGGACTTGACTAGGTGGAGGCTTACATGGCTAATTTTAGAGGCAAAAAATAAAATTTTAAAATTTAAAATTTATTTGTTTTAAAGATAATATTTTCCTTTCGACCCAAACATGAAGAAAATGATTTTCAAATACATTAAGGGCTAGAAATAATTATGATGACTGAACATAGTTACAAAATACAACAACCCTTCAATGAGTGAACGTTTCTGTCTTCAGTTTCTTCCTCATCTGCCTGATCCTCCCAAGAAGTTGTTTTTCCATATTTTCCCTTAGAGATTCAGAGGGGGATCCGAATTTCATTGAAGTATGTTGTTCTTCCACTGCCATTGAATATGAAGGGTCCTCATACACTTCTTCCCGAATGGTTTTTGTTTCCTTCAATGAATCATCTTTGGTAATAAATTCTTCATTTTATTTCCTTTTCTTCTTTCTTACCTTGAGTTTCTTCTTCTTTGTATATCGTGTAATGTTCAAACTGAGCTCCTTCCCACCATTTGGGTCTCAAGTTATTTTTCCAAACTCTATTATTCTCCAAATGTTTTTGTAAGATTTTGTTTACATTCCTAGTTTCATAACACGCTCGACATTGAAATGAAACATTTTGATAGTTGATTTTTTATATATCCACACACAATATAGAGTCATCAAATTAATCTCAGTAGGAAAACCCTTGTTGAAATCCATCTCAACACATGTTCGAGTATAAGTAGTTTTATAAAAAAATAGATTATGGCTCACAAGAATAAAAGTCCTCAATGCATTACCAATGGAAGATAACTTTAGGAGGTTCCATAGATGCAGGGGAAAGTTCATGATCCTTACCCAAACAAGGGCCATGTAAATTGGTGTCATAACCAAATCAAAGGTGGGAGACCATGGTTTCCTAAAAAGACCAACAATACTTCAAAGACAGGGTCTAAATCCACACATATTATGTTAATCATCATTGTTATAAAAAACCACAACAAAAAATCCCAAGCAAGGGGGTAAATATTCATGTCATCATTCAAAAGCCATTTTCCCGTATCAAAAATTAATTTGTGCTGATCGATCAAGATATTACTTGGGAAACCCTTTTGGAAGAAAAAAATAGTTGGAAGGTGAGGCCACTCTACTCTCTTTCACTCAATGGAAATATGGTTGTGAGTACAAAGAAGTATTGCCTATGGATTATGGGCTACTACAATGCTCAAATACTCTTTGTATGGTCTATCTCTTATCCATATCAACTATTTTTCTTAGCTATATAACAAATGCACTAGAAAGAATGGAACCCATTTCCTCATAGTGGCCAGGTTATAACACAACCCTTTTTGAAATCCATCAGATTAATCTCAACAGGAAAATCCTTGTTGAAATCCATATCAACACATATTCGAGTATAACTGGTTTAAAAAAAATAGATTATGGGTCACGACAATAAAACTTCCCCAATGCATTACCAATGGATGATAACTTTGGGAGGTTCCATAGATGCAAGGGAAAGTTCAGGAGCCTTACCCAAACAAAGGCCATGGAAATTGATGTTGTAACCAAATCAAAGGTGGGAGACAAGAGTTGCATGAAAAGGGCAACGATAATCCAAAATTAGGGCCTAAATCCACAAATATTATGCTTATCCTCATTATTATCACAAACCACACTAAAAAAACCCCAAGCCAAGGGGTAAATATTCATATCATCATTCAAAAGCGGTTTCGCATACCAAAAATTCATTTGTGGAGATCGATTAAGATATGACCTAGGAAACCATTTTGGGAGAAAAATCCAGCTGGAAGGTGAGGCTGCTCTACTCTCTTTCACTCAATGGAAATATGGCTGCGAGAACAAAGAAATATGGCCTGTGGATTATGGGCTACTACAATGATCAAATCCTCTTTGTATGCTCTATCTCCTATCCCTATCGACTATTTTGATTAGCTATTGAACAAATGCACTCGAAAGAATGGAACCCCTTTCCTCCTATTGGCTAGGTTATAAAACAAACCTATAACCTAAACATATTTACCAATCAAACGGGCACTGAACCGAGTTCTCACTTTTTAGAGGTAGCAAAAAATCGTCCGATTTTGAAGAGTGTTGATGGAGAATACACCTTTTTTTTTAGCATACTTTTGAGACTTCAAATTTTTTATGTATTAAGTATGCATATATTTTTTTTAAATGTTAGTGATTTTCATGCCAATTTGAAAAGTGTTGATGTAGCATCAACCCCCTTTTTTTGGACCCATTTTTGACACTTTAATTTTTTTGATATATTAAATATGGATAATTTTTTTTAAATGTCGGTGATTTTCATGTGGACTTTGAAAATCATCAACCTTTGTTTTCTAGGAATATTTTTGACACACTAAATTTTATTATGTCCTAAGTATTCACATTTTTTTAAAACGTTGATTATTTAACTATTTTTCAAGTTGTCTTATTCCTCTTCTTATTTTTTGTCCTAAGATGTTTGTTTTTTAAGGGTTTTCCAAACTCGTGTTTTTTGTTTTTCTTTGCAATGTTTTTTTATAATGAAAATTTTAATTTTTTTTTGCAAAGTTTTAAGAAACAATAAAATTAATATTTGGAGGTTAGGAATTTTTTATTATATATTTCTATATTTTAATTAATCCTTTAATACACATAGTCCCCGAGGGAGGGGCAGCTCAATTGGTTGATCCGAGAAATGTGAAATTGATGAAACTTGAAAGGCCCAGGTTCAAATCCCCCTTGTTGTCACACGAGCTACGGGGAGGAGGACATATCATAGCCCTTGAGAGGTAGTTACGTGTCAGGTGGACTACTGGGTTCCTCTCAGTTACAAAAAAAACACTTCAATACACATAAAATAATTGTCACTAAAAAATAATAATTTTAAACACTCGACAAAAAATGCACATTTTGCATATATATATAATTAAAAAAATACATATTTTAGGACCTTTTCGCTAATAAAAATGACATGTTAAATAATTTTTTTTTATGAACAAATTGACTCAAAAATTTGAAAAATAACAAATCTTATGAAATTTTTATATCAAAAAATGACGAGATTTGATTTTTTTTTTTTTTGAAAAAAAACATTTTAAGTAAAAATAACAAAAAAAATTAAAACATACTACTTAAAAAACCAATAAATTAAAAAAATATTTAAGAATAAAAATTAGAAACATAAATCCTCGATGGGGGTGGTGGACAACAGTAATCCATTGGCGTCTGATGCATGATTTTCGACATATGGCATGGGTGGAGGAGGGTAGGCAATTTGCCGTCCCATTATGACACGATTAATGTCTATGCCTCTGAACATGTGAAACATCATCCCTCGCTTGTGCGAGAAGGAATAAGACAGTCTCGGGGATCCATGGCGCTTGTGTTTAGGTGGTTAAATAATGTCGATGATGCAACACTCATGATGGTATTTGGCTCTCAACGGGATGTGAATGGGTCTGTGGTTCTTTTTATCCGCGCCATGTGGGTATGGTGGCAGTCCTCCAATCATCGCTCCTCCTCCTGTAGGATCATTAAGGTAACAAATCCCTCCTTGTCGTTCTGGGTGAAACCTTATTTTTCATTTTTTGGATAAAGGGTCTTCTGGTTGGAGAAGTGGTTGGTAGTGGGTATAGGTGTTTCGGGAATTGGTAGTTTGTTGTGTTGGTATTTTGGGTCATGGTGTGTTGGCCCTTTGTGTGCAACGGTTGGTGCTGTGGGCAGTGGTACCTAACTTTCGGTTGTTGGTGATTTTTCTCGGCATGAGGCTTTGGAGAAGACCATATTTTGGCTCTCTGTGATTGGCATTGTCTAATTTTTCTTTCCTAGTGATGTTGGTCATTGAAATCCATTTTGGGAAGACTAGTAGCTCTGGCGACGCTCGGGATTCTGATATTCTGGGTGTTTTTCCCATACAGTGTGTAATATGGCGCCTTTCATTTGGACCCTAGGGGTCATTTGGTAGTGATAGCCAGAGCCTGTAGTAGATTAGTGGTGGATTTAGACGGTGTAGACCAAAGGGGCTAGGACATTTCACATATCCTGGTTGTGACAAGAAGTGCAGGGCCTATGGTTGTGGTTGGGTGGCTGGTAGAGTGTGTAGTTTCCGGTGGCGTGGTTTAGGGGTCGTCTGGGTGGATGTTGGGGTTGATTTGGACTTATTCTGGACTCTAGTTTTAGGGTGGGCTTCCAGGATGAGACAGGTTCCTCGATCCTCACACGCTTATGTTTTAGCGGAGCTAAAATTGTCTCATCTAAACGAGTCGAAACCAGAGTTGGATGGTGCTCGGGATGGCGGTGTGGGAGTCAGTGCTATTTGCAGTAGCCATGCTTGTCAAAATTATGCGAGGCAAATCTCGTGGAGGTCATGGAGATGGCGATGGGAGAAGATTGATAGCTGGTCCTGTGGGTGGAGGAGGTTGCAGGGTCTTGGAATAGGGTGGGAGTGGAGTAGGAACAAGGAGCAGGGGCACATGCCCCGTACGAGGCCCATGCACAGGAGGGAAGAGTGTAAATTCGGGAAGCGTGGGTTCAATTGGGCGTGTAATTGTTGGTTGTAACAGGAGAACGTCAATGCAACAGGAGATGTTCTAATCTATCATGGACACACTGGAATCTTATGACAGGGCCTTGAGGGAAGAACATGAGGAAATTATGGAAAAGATGGAGCAAATCCATTAATTTCAATGCCATGTTTGTGAATGAATTGTGGTTATTTCGCGTGGACAAAATATATACTGACCAAGAAGCTCAAGAAGCTGGAAACCTAGCTTGCTCACTTTGAGCAACATGTCCACTGTATATACCTCCCTCCTCCTCCTCCAGGAACAGTACTAGACAATCCTACTTCTATCACTTCTGATGACTGATTATGGTAATTTGTGTCTTGCTAGTTCTTTTTGTTTTTTGGTGTGTAAGGCCTATAAGGCTTTGGATCTCTCAGTTGGGTATTTTTCTTTTTGTTTGTAGCATGGTAATAGCATTGGTCAACAAACCTAGTCGGGGTGAGGCCACATGCATTTTAACATTTCTGTACATCCTTTTTGAGTAATGAAAAATCTTTGACTTACAAAAATAAAAAAATATAAAATACAATTAAATAAAAAAAATATCACAAAAAAATTAAAATAAAAACATTTAAATTAAAAAAAAAAGATTTAGAAAAGCATTAAAATAAAAAAATACGTCAAAAAAATAAAAATAAAACCAAATAAATAACATAAAAAAAAGAAAAAGCAAGGCCCCGGCCAAAGGCCAGAGAGGCCACGGGCAGGGCCGAGCTTGGCCGGGTAGGCTTATTGGCCTTATTTATTTATTTATTTATTTAAATATTTTTCTTTGTATTTTATTTTTTAAATGATTTTATTATTATTATTATTATTATTTATTATTTTATTATATTAATATACAAATTTGACAGACTATATATATATATATATATAGTCTGTCAAATTCGTATATTAATTTCTCAAAAAAGGAGTACGTATTGATGATATATTTCTAGCTCTCTTGGCCTCACTTCGACCAGATTTTTTGGCCGAGAGTGTTGTGCAATACCTTAAGAATAAAAGTTGATTTCTACATAACACCAAAATACAAACAGGCTCTAACACCCAAAAAACTTCTAGAACAAAAAAATGCCAACTACCATCATGATTACATAGGATGATTTTGCCTTTGTAGATTACCAAGGGCCACTGGTGGACCGTGCCCCTAGTGAACATGAAAATCTATGTGAGCTATCCTAGCCTCTATTTTGTCTAACGGCTCATCAACATGACATGTGTTATGACAAACAAAGGCTAGGAATTCTAGAATTTCTCCTTTAGAAAACTACAAATCATTAATGTATGCAATTAGCTCATTCCGATCTTCATATTGTTGTTCTTGGAGGATGTCCAGGTCAGTTTGAATACCATGGAGCTGCTCCCTGATGGAATGCATTGTTGGATGTTGCTTAAAATGACTAGACAGTTGGGGTTGCTCCTCGGCTACCTCCTCATCATGGTCCTCCCCTCTCACTGTCCTTCCTTCCAACTGACCCCAGTGGCTGACTCCCCATCTCGATCTACCCCTTTTTCATTGCATGAATACACTGCCGAACCGAGCTTTCCCAACTATCTGTCGGTCCCTTTGCTCCTGCTCCACCCCATTCCAACACTACAGAGAGTAGTTGGTTCCGCCTACCCAAATGAAGCTTCCTTCTTCCGCTGCTAGAATAAATTTAGGGGGCTCCTTCTCTTCAATGCCCACCTGAATTGGCTGCCACCCACTATTGCAGAGCACCCACATGACTCACGCCACCCCCCAAACACCTGAGCATTAGGAACTAACACTGAATTCCTTCAATAAACCAAGGAAAAAAGATCACATAGCAATGAAAATCACCACGCCGTGAGGAAACCAAGGCATAATAAAAAAAACACTACCTAGCTAAACATAAGACTGTATCGAGACCCTTCCTAGTCAAACCTAAAAATTTTGAGGAAGGCATGAGATGCAGAGGCTACAAAGTCACAAAATTCGCCATGAACACCCTAGTCCCAAACCTCCCTCCCATTAGGCTAGAAGATAATTGTTGCCACCAAGCTCCCAATACCCTCACTGAGGACAACCTTAGTTCCACTGGTTCGAGCTTGCATGCAGAGGAAGATTTCTCATGTATACACCACTGTTCCGCCCCCTCTACACCTTACTCCCATAATCAACAAGCATAAAATTCAAATTAACTTCCAACGACCGTATAAATGGTCCTTGACCCCCTTCTCAATTATTCATTTCCTCTGCCACTTGGGGTGACTTGTCCTCGTACCCTCAACACACATCCAATCCATTAATATCGCTAGTTCGATTATGTGCCAAATGTCCTGTCCAATCGGTTCTCGTGTGTGTTCCTTAAGTGCACATCCCCATCGGGGAAAGAAAAATGAGGACTAATTCTCATCAACTCCATTGTGAAATATGACGCTGGAAAAGGCCAAAATAAGTGTGGGAGGAAAGAGTATGTGTTTTTTACTCTTCTGGAAAAGTGGAAATAGAAAAACATTTCATTTTAGAATGTGAGGTCTTCAAAGACAACAGGGAAAGTTATGTAGATATTTTGGCAGCTAGCTCTTGGGATGATCTATTCGGCGAAGGGTTTGTCGAGAAGCTGGGAGAGTTTATTGTGAAACTTCATAGGGAAAGGGTCGAATACAAGAGCCAGATAGAGGAGCAATCTGTCCCATAGGCTATCTTTAGCCTTGTGGACATCAAAACAACTTCATCTTCTTCTATGTAATGTAACCAAGTTTGTGAGTCAGTGGGGTTTGACCATAGAAGCTCCCAATTATTAGTGACTTATTATATATGCGCTAACCACTATGCCAAATGCACACCTCTAATTTATTTTATTTTAATTTAATTCTATTGATTTTTTATTTTTATATTTTTTAATTATTTTGATTTCTTTTTGATGTTTTTTTTTAAATGATTTTTTTATTGTTTGTAATTTTATTGTCTTTATTTATTTGTTATTTATTGATTTTGGAAATATTTTCTTGTTTTTTCATTTTTATTTATTTTTGTTTAAATTTTTATATTTTTATAAGTTTTTATTTTTTCTACGTTTGATTTTTTTTTTTGTCATTTATGTATATATTTTTGTACATTTGTTATTTTTTTTTTTTGTTATCTTTGTTTTTAATGTTTTAATATATTTTTTTATTTACTTTTTTTTTTTTTTTAATTTTTTGTTTTTGGTTTTGTTTTATTTATTTATTTTTCAATATTTTAATTTTTGTTTTGTTTTGAATTTTTCATTTTTATTTATTTATTATTTTGTTTTATTTTATGTTTTTTCTATAGGGTCCGTGTTGATCCCTAGCTAGCAACCCGACCCCATTATGTGTCAATTTGATAGTTGATTTTAAGTTTTCATTATAATGGATAGAGTTTTCCTCTACAATGTGTCAATTTCATGGTTGATTTTTAAGGTTTCATTGCTTTGGGTCGAGTTCGTCTACACTACGTGTCAATTTGATGGTTGATTTTTAAATTTTTATTGCAATGTGTCAAGTTGTCTTAGGTTAAGATTTTAAAATAGTTATACTTTTAACATGTAAAAAAATTTACTCTTGGTATAATGACTCTTTCATTCAGATGTTCATTTAAAAAAAAAAAAATAGTCATATAATTTTTCCAAATGCCATGGTTGAAATATGTTGAAAACTTAAAGTTTGTTGAAGTCATGATCTTTGGTTTTAATTCCATGGTTGAAAAATTGTCAAAATTTTAAGGTTTTTTTGAGTCATGATATTTTATCTTTAATGCAATGGTTGAAAAAAATTACAAGTATTTTATATTTAACACATGGTTAAAAATTGTTGGAATTTTAAGGTTTTTTAGAGATGTAATATTTTATCTTTAATGTCATGCTTGAAAATCATTGGAATTTTAAGGTTTTTCGGAGCCATGATATTTTATCTTTAATGCCATTCCTAAAAAATATTGAAAATTTACCAAAAAAAAACGTTATTCCAACAACAACACTTTTCGTTTTCATGGTGTTTTTTGCACAAAAAATTTGGTTTTTACTGTCATTTAAAATCCCCCAAAAATGTGTTGATGCAACATCAAAGCTTTTCATTTTCAGGTTGTTTTTTGATGTTTTTTTTGGGTTTTTTGGCTAGAGGTCTCATTTTGAGGTTACAGTTCTCATTTGATTGGTAAATTTGTTCGTAATATTGGTTAGGTTTGTTTACCTTAACGCTTAACCATAGTTACAAAATAGAATATTCTACATCATAATCACATGGGTAGCCCCTTTTTTATGGTCACTGGGGGTTGACGTGGCATCCTCTAGACTTATGGCAGTGAAAACAAGAAGGTCAATTTTTGAGTGACACAAATTTTGCATATGGACTCCGTTTGATGTGATTCTTGTGCTGTTAGAAAGGCCTTTGTGTGTAGAATTGGAAATGAAGGTGTTTCATTAAGCAACAAAGTTATACCCCCCAAAAAATGTCATTTGATGCCTCCAATTCTCTTGAAAGGTTTCAAACCCTATTTTTCCAGATTGGGTCCCGGCACTAAAAACAATCCCATGTGCTAATTCCTTCATTTTTTTCCACTATGAATGCATAGAGATAGATGAAAAGCAATATAATGATCCAATTCGGATTGATGTCATCCCTCATTTATTAACATGCCTCTCATATGAAATCATGGGCTCACATCCCACTTTTGAGCACCCACCATGGGGTTTTTTTCGAGCCAATTAGGTATGGATACATCCTGTCATTGAAAATATGTTACAATGTTTTCTCTTCTTCCTAAATAAACCATTATTGTCTATAAATAAATTAAGGCTCCTCACCAAACTAGATCAATGTATACACAACCTAATGGAAGGAATAATCATGGATGTCATAAAAGGCATAATTACAACTTCATAAAAAGGAAATTGGCCCTACCACTACACTTGTGTACTCATAATGTTTTCCACATGTACTTGCATAAGAAAAATGTGCCTGACCCAAATGATATTTTGGAATTTTACATGAAATTATCAAAGTTATGTTTAGGACATTGACCTTTACATTTGGTTAATCCATGGGTATTTGATTTGATTTGAGGTATTTTATAGTATATAATGGGTTTTAAAAATGATGACCTAGTGATATTAGTATAATTTGAAAATGAAATTCTAGTGTTGATATGAATGAGCGATAAATATATAATATGAATTCATGTTGATTGTATAATTCATAATGGGTTGTTATTTGGTAAATTTTTCTTTAAGAATTATGCCTCTTGAAGAGGGCATACAAGTAATGTAATTAATTGATCAACTTGAAATAAATAGTGGCACCTTGGTTTAGATTTCTTTTATGTGAACTAATGGTTATTTTCTATGTTCACTAAGAGTTAAATAGTATGAGTAAGTTCCTTTGTCTAAAACTAATTAATACACCAAATTAATGTGATTACTCTAATTATTGCATTTATCCATCTATATGACATTGCATAACATACATGTACTATAGGTGATAGGGAACACAACATTATTGAGGACATAATTTCAAACTAGTTTGTGCAATACACATGCACCTTTGGTGGCATCCTAGAGACTTAGTATATTCAAGGAATTGTTAAGTAGTTAAGGGATAAGAAAACCAAAGTCTATTTGAAGTTATGATCTATCATGCGAAGCTTTATAATACTTAGACATCTTGTCACCTAAGCACAATTCAATGAGCTACCAAAAATATCAAGGATGTCCTTATCTCCATTATGGGTGCAATATACATGCCCAACTACAAGCCCACATCAACATGTTAAAGTAAAAAAACTCCTAGGTAGAGTGCATTATAACTAGTGATTCATGAGGAAATATGATTTGGCCCTTATCTCCCTATACCTCTATATGTTGTGTCTTCTTCTTCTTCATCCTCATATTAGTTGTATGAGGTGTAATAGATTATGCATATGCATATACATGGTTCATTATTAAGATGAACTCCAAAAATATACCATGATACTTAATATCATGACTATGAATTTCAAAACTCACATAATGGTATTTAATACTTATAAATGATACACAATAATAAGTGAATGGTATTAAACACTTATAATATACATGTTACATGTGTATAGGGAATATGGGCATGAATATTCTCTCTACACATGTATTCTAGACTAAGAATGAAGTTAAGTATAAACCCTTATTGACAATATGAACTTGAAATATAATGATAGGAAGTCCCATACATTAAGACTTGTAAGGACTTGAAAGTAAGGTAAGGTATGCCTTGGGGATACATTGAGTCTCTATATGAATACACAACTTGTAATTGGTGTAAGTGGAATGGCGATCCCCATTGATACAATATTTATGGCATGGTGGTTGTTATCACTGGAAAACCGGACAAGAAAAGATGACATTATTAAATGTCAGGTAGAAGGATTTATAGGGCTGAGGCACATTAGAGAATTTGAATTATTTAAAAATATCTAAGGTTTAAGAGGAAAATCAAATTTCACATTGAAGAAAACAACAAAATGCCCCTTTGTGCACATTTTTCTTCGATAAGCGCTCCTTTGTGCGGATTTTCCTCAAAAAACTGCGTAGAGCTGAGAGTGGCGGAAGTCGTTTTCTGGGACCACAAGGCACACTCAGGAAATTGATCCCACACTTGAGGTCGCCTAAGGACAAGTACCCAAGCCTCCTTAGGACCTCAAGGGAGCACATAATGGAATAAATGCGGCAAACAATGGAATCATCCTCCTCTCTTGGGTCACTATCCATCAATGTACCAAGAGAGGGGAGGAGAGTTTGAATTATCCTATAAAAAGAAAATAAGAGATGAACAATGGGAGAACACATCGTTATGCTAGACAGAATTGCCCCAAGTAATCCAAAAGTGTGTGATCCAGAGCAGAGATAGAGGGGACTCAGTTGTTGGCCACCCAAAAACTCCAGTCCACCGGAGCAGAGAGAGGGACTTTGCGCCAAGGTAGCTTAGAAGTAAAGACATCTTTGCATCCGGTCTTAGAACTCCCTAGTTATAAGGGCCCCTTGGCAAGTGGGTAAACGTTCCATCCTTTACTCCTACCAGCACTCAATAAGAGGGGACGTAAGTGCCACCATTTGGATTATTAAAGTTGTTTGACTCTATTTAGAGCTTTGGAATTATGTGTTTTAGTTTAGTTTTTCTTTTTGAATATGCATGCAAGTCCACTATTTGGTATGTTTATTTCTTAGCATATTCACTAACTTGCTTGAATCCCTTGATTTTCTACCTATGACCAAGAACTTAAGAGGAAAAAACCACTCCTCTTAAGCAAGTGTGATTTGGTACATTCGTGTGCCAAACACACATACACAGGATTGGCGACTCCACTACTTTTATTTCCAAGTTTATGTGGTTATGCCTTTTTGCAGAGACCTCTTTCTTTTCTATGGAGTTGGGCTGGAACTGCCTCGTTTCTCTCCTTCACTGCCTGATTCACCCTTAGTGAGAGGCTGAAGCTGAAGAGCTCCCAAAAATTTATTTGCAGGAAATTTGCGCGGCTTTTTCAGAAATAGACGCGCCCCAGTGCACACATTCAGCGGTGACCTGCGTGTAGCCTTCGCACATGTCTTATCCTTTTGCGCGCATAAACCACAAGTAGTAATTTGCTACTATTTCCATTTATTTATTGCTTGTAAAGTGACTAGAAACCCATAATAAATCTGCCAACACTAGTTGAGGTGTCCCACAACTTGTTAAAGCTCAATTTTAGCTACATTTTCGTAGTTTAGGTGTTAGTTTTATTTCAAGTTGATTTTCTCAAAGTTAACACATAGTTTAAGTAGGGGGAAACAAACTTGCATTTTGAAATAATTTATGTTTTGCAAATTTAGGCACCAAAAAACACTTAGTTAATTATCCAAATTAAGTGGCCCCAGTCCATGCATGCTTAGCTAAATATTTTTCATTTTTCTAGTTTAAAAGTCATTAGTTTTAGTTCAATTTTTTGCACTGGGATTCGGGACCAGGATCGAATTGTCTTTAGAGAGCAAGTAATCTCTGTTGCCTTTGCACCTTTGGGTGATCATAGGCAAGCATATGCACACTCTCTATTGACAACTCACCATCTCCCTATAGTTGATCATTTAGATTAACTAGGAAAAATTGGAAGTGGCCCATATCTGCACATGTTTTTCTTTTGAGTAAGGAACAATCAAACATATTTTAAATAGGGGATTTTGAAAAGGATCACCACATATCCACATGTTCAAACTATGTGCTTGTTCACCTCTTGCTCAAATACATTCAAACCTTAAGTGAATCAAAGCCACCTAAAACTAACTTAACTAAACTCATTAAACTCTCCCCACAGGGGCCACAAGAGAAGTTGTAGCTTAAGTTAGGACCAAGGGGGTAGGAATCCAATAAATCCAATAAGCCACCTAGGTCAGTTTACACCTTGAAACATAGAAGTTAACTGTTTATAGAACTTTTAAATCCATTTATCCGCCCACAAAAAAGAAAACCCGAGTGCGACAGAGACCCGATTCAGAGGGGGTTAAGCTTAGGCCCAATGGGTGCGGTATTATTCGGGGCTACCTGACCCATATAATACTCGGTACTGGTAGCTGAATTACCAAGAAGCTCAAGATTCGAACGCTCACGTGGGACGACGGTACTTAGTGGCCAAAAATAGGGCATCCTTCCCTATAGGTGACAGTGCAGGAAGCATTAGATCCTCTACCCTTACCTTGGTTGATTTTCTTCGGTTGAATAAGGGTGTCGCCAGTTCTTTCGGGATGTTGTTCCAACATTAGCAAGATATCTTATCAAGGCATAGTTACATTTGAGCGTGTGAGGATGATTAGGTCTTCTAGGATTTGAGTATCATACGCAAAAATAACAAAACCCATATTTTTTGATTGACTGTTCACATAGGATTAATCTAAAGGAAAAATTTATCTTTTATTTTCGGTTTATTTTATGTATGTGATCATATTTTTGATCCGATTGTAATCTCTATCCTCTCAAATATTCCCATAACCATACCTAGTCGATGCCAGAACGGACCCAATAGGACCTCGTCTATCTAGACGTCTTTTGAACCTCGCCACATTACCGGGAGGGGTTCCAAGTCTTTCACCATTTATGCGTCAAATACGGAACACTGGCACCCTTATTGGTTCATCCTTTATTGGGGAATCATTAGTTGGTAACCCTCGTCAATCACCCAACGCCACACTAATGAACACCCCCACAGGGTCACCACATACCACTCCTCCCACAACCCTAGGGGACAGAGGAGTACCACCCATTTGGGAAGCCAGGTGAACGCACATAAGGGTACGTCGCAGACAAACCCTATTCCTAACCAGGTCATTGTGTTTTCACAAATTGCAATGACTACAAACTAGCAGTCACCTTTCTTAGCTTCGTTAAATTTACCAGATTTAACCAAGTTGACAAACAACCCCATTTCACACAACTCGACATGGCCTCCCATGCCTACGAATCTCCCTTCGAACATTCCAAAGTTCGAAGGGAAGCAAGAGGAAGACCCTAAAAATCATGTTATGACTTTCCACGTGTGGTGTTCGTTGAACAACATCGTTGATGATACTATTCGACTAAGACTATTTCAACGCACCCTAACCAAAATAGCGCAAAATGGTATGTGGAGCTGCCCTTTGCTACACATGGAACCTTTAACACCCTCGCTACTGTGTTCCTGAACTATTTTCAGGTACCCATCCACCACGATTCTGGAATGGAATTACCGACCCACTTTAGGCAAACACCCGCCGTCCATATCTCAGACCATCTCCACGAATGGCGACGGCGTGGAAGTTTATGCAAAGCCAAACTCGACGATTGAGTTCTGTTAGACCTGTTCTTGAAAACTCTCACCGCAGAGATTTCAAAGGATGTGGCGCAACAAAAGCCCATATATGAAGAGGATGCAATCAGTAAGGCCCAATAGCTCGAGCTAATCTATATGCAGTCAGGGTATATTTACAATATCCTGCCTAACGCCCCGCGCCTGCAAACTTACAAAGAATTTCCAGGCGCGTCGAACTCCACAGACAATTTAATTGGGTCATTGACCCAAAATCACCTAAGCAACAATGTTCCATACCCTGGTTACACATATGATTCTACCTAGAACATACCGCAACCCGGCTACCAAAGTCATCCTGCGCCTCCGTAAAATTTGACCAGTAGGGTGTCATCGTACCACCATCAGCATGGAGGACCCTATCCTCTGGCTCAGGGGACCTAGTATGCAGCTAGACATGCTGACATAAGAGCTTCCCCCCAATAGCCATTTATAAACCAGGGACAAGGACTGC
The DNA here is from genome assembly GCA_034641835.2 of Pinus albicaulis. Taxonomy (NCBI): domain Eukaryota; kingdom Viridiplantae; phylum Streptophyta; class Pinopsida; order Pinales; family Pinaceae; genus Pinus; species Pinus albicaulis. The sequence continues at coordinate 889,845,936 of CM076574.1, forward strand.
AATATGCCTAGTCCCCAGCACAAAACCCACCCATGCAAAATAATTCATAGGTGAACTTTGTGCAACCTTCCCAAGCTCAACCGCGCCTACCATACAATTAGGAGAATCCAAATTTTCCTCCCAACGCGGCTAATAAAAAAGGAAAAGACAAGCCTAAAGGAAATCCTGAACAGGGGGGAAATAATCAACAACGCCCTTCGTGATCTCAGGCTGGAGGCAACTCCAACCGAAATCAAAACCAGGAACCAAGTAACCCCCAAAGGTAGAACAAGAGGGAAAATCTTCGAATAAACCACTCTTGTTAAATTTGTGGTGAGTACGGCCATTACACTCACCACAGTCTCGACCTCCCTGAGCTGAAGAAGCTTCAAGGTAACCGTGGACAAGGGGGATCCTCCCAACAGACAATAGTTATGTAGGAGCCTTTCCCCCATCAAGGGACAGTTAGCACTTAGCAATAGCAAAAAACTCCCGATGATTCTGGAAAGAATAACCATGAAATCTACATGACTATCGAAGATATGTTTTTTCAAACACGGAACCGAAATTACGATACTCCACTGGACTCTAATTCGTTAGGGGCTAGTATGAGTGCACCAACAACAACTTTGACCATATCAAAGATTCCTATTGAACCTTTGCCAAAAATGGCTAAGGGACCAACTAGGCGGGTAGGAAACCATTCCAAAGCAGCCCATAACTACAACATTGTGCACGATCTAGCTCAATATCCTGCCGCTATGTCAGCTTTGGAGGTATTACAATCATGCCCAAAGCAAAGGAAAGCGTTACTTTCCACATTAGGTGCCATCGACCTTGTCGATTCGCACCTGATGGCTTTTAATTTAGATAAATCCATCCCTAGGCTTCCCTTGATGGTCACCTTTCAGATACCGATGTCAGTTCAAAACATGACTATCCATCGATGTATAATTGATGAGGGTGCATCCACATGCATCATGTCAAAGAATGTCAGGCAGAAGTTAGGGTCTCTTGAAATAAAGCCATTAGACATCACACTTAGAGCATACGATGGACGCCCTTTAGCCCCCATCGGTCTCTACCAAAACGTCCCGGACTTCTTAGTCGACAAGACGGTCCTTATAGACATTGAAGTCTTGGACACCCAACTGGATTACAATATACTCCTTGTCCCGGAGTTATATGTATGCCATGTCAGCCATAGCCTCCTCTGTCTTCCGAACTATGATGTTACCCCATGAGGACCGCATCATTACTGTTGACCAGTTGACACACAACAAAAAGTGAATCCTAAAAAATACCAATGTCATTCTAGCCTACGTAGACACATCCATCGAGACGCTTACAAGGTACCAAGAATATGGCCCTGACCAGTTCAAACCTTCTTCCATCCTTAGCTCATTCCTAGGAGATCCCCCTGTTATCCCAAAGCCATCATCTGTCATCATAGAGGCTCCGGTATGCATGATGTCCACATCTAGCACCGAAGCCAACCAAGACACAGAGATGAGCAGTAATGATACCGAGTCCTCGCCCATGTAGCCTCTCTAGCCTACGCCGCCTCCCGAAATACTTTCCTCTTCCCCCCAGCTGGTTTTGTGTCGCAACAGGTCATGGCCACAGTGGTCCTACCAAACTTATAATTTTTAATACCAATTTGGTACCTAGTCCCACCTACCACAATGGGAGTCACACACATCACCTATACAGGGTTAATCCCTCTCAATCTCGAGCAGGCCCCAGCTGTTCAGGTGACTGTCGCAAACATCCCTTCAAAGGAAATTCCCATCACAAAGTCGATGGTTACGACTAAGAAAACAAATAGAAAAGGAAATAAGGTGGAGAATCCCACCACACCATGGGAATCACCATGCTGCGCCATATGTGACGTAGTAGGCCACCCTACCCACATCTACCAAGAGCAGGACAAATTAAAACCACTCCTTAGCTCTGCGGTAGACATTGCGGAAAAAAGTTCCCGTAAAAAGGAACCCGTAACCAAAATTCAAGGCAGAGAATTGCGTAAAAATCACGCATGCGCTATATTAAGCAATTACATACATTATACCCATCATTGCCCAAAGATACCGTGATATAGGGACACCTTACATGCCATCGAGCAATCCTATCAAGGGGATCCATCCACCCAGTTAGCCAGAGATGAACCTTGTGCCATTCTATACCTATAGGAGGAGAAAAAGTCGTCTGAAAGACTCTCGTTCATCTTCCCCCCTCCTATCATACACTGTGCACTTTGCGATGAACGTGACCACTTCATCGACGAATGCACAGCCCTGGAACTCATTCAAAGATGGTATCTGGTAGAGTGCGTTTACTATGTCGGCTTGCAAGTTGCACAATTCACATGTCCTTTATGTGCTAACAACCCCACTTTATAACATTGCCATTATATCCCCCGATTTCGCTTAGCACTTGCCAGTTTACATGCAGCCATAGTTCACCTCTCCCAATAATATGACTCATTCAGCGAATCCATGAACAACTCAGGAAGATGTGACAAGTAGATTCATCCTCTTTCTGTTAGCTGAAAAATGACCACTCGGGGAACCATTAGTTACCCCCAGTTGTACTCCAAGAAAATACCAACATGTGCGTTGTGTAAAACGCCAAATTATATGGTCGCCACTTGCCATGAATTAGAAGCGCTATGACGCTGGTACCCAGTCACGCCATCTAGTGAGCAGGACGAGAACCCAATTCCTAGGATGTTTTTCCTAGTATGCCTGGGAAATCACCATGATTAGCACTGTACATCTATCCCACGAGTACTTCCTCTAATTAACATGATACATATATTAGATAAGAAACACGAGGTTCTTCTCAACCAATATGGAAGGCATAAAACCCTCAGTCAGTCCACTCCACACCCAGGCCACCATAGGGGGCAAGTTAGGAAGCTGAGCCAACCAAGCAAGACCCAGGTTCAACCTAGGATAACATGCAGACTATGCGACTTGATCAACCATCGGGTTAATCAGTGCAAAGAAATGAAGCAACTTGCAAACAATTTTCACATAGTCTCTTCTCTCCCGCAAAGACTTCTCTCTAACCAAGAGAAGATCACTCACAAATATTGCTGGATTTGTTCACACTTTCATCATAAAATAAAATGTGATCATCTCCCAAAGCTTAGAGTGACAAGAGCAACGTTAAGTCTACACTCCCCAAAAGAGTTAGACATACCTAAGCCAAAAACTAGGAAATTAAAGCAGAAGAACTCATCTTCTACATCGGATCCTTTCCAAGCGTCCACTGCTGGGACGAAGAGTAGTGTCAACTCCCACACAATCTACCCAGTTAGCACAGTGGTCCCGTGCACCATTTGCACTGGCCATAACCACAAACCAGAGGCATTCCCACTAATGGAAACATTTAGGCACCGCTGCAACATACACAATTTACACCTACCAGAAATTGCCCATCCTAACGAGGGATCTAGCCTTGCACTCACACAAGCTACCATCATGGAAATTCCCCCCCCCCACCAAACTCCGATGACATAATACACCATATACGATTAATACCATAATGTATCAGAAATATGAATCGAGTTGTCTGCTCATCTGCCATAGGTGTCGAGTCAGCTGCAACTACGAGAGTAGTTGTACCTATGACAGTGCAAACCCAATCTGTTTGCACTCTGTCGACTGCATCTGGTTCCACCACATCGACGATAGAATCCTTTTCATGTCTATTAACCAGCTCTGTGCAAACTGAACCTCTTCTGCACAAATTGGCACAAAATCAATCCCATTTAGGATCCCTATTCCATTCGAATGAGGACATCCTAGAGACCATGACGTAGCCGGATTATCCATGGGATGTGATGCATCACTGCTCACTTTTTCTCCCCAAAAAAGTGTTCAGTCCTAACAAGACAAAAGAATAGGATATTTATGCGATCGAATCGAAATGTTTCCTCCCAACAGGGAAAGTCGATTGGTTCAAGAACCCTATCCCAGTGCCCAATACGTTCGAGGAAGGAAACATGTCAAACATCTCACCTACCATCAAGGTGAATATCTCCCAAAATCCTGGAAATGTCGAAGAAATATCACTGGGGGAAGCATGTTCTCCAGAAGAAATAATCTATTATACCCAATTTCTACAAGAGTATAGAGATATATTCGCATTGGACTACTTAGAAATGTCTGGGCTTAGTCCCACAATCGTAGAGCACCACATTGACACTTGGTCTGACATACCTCCAATACGCCAGAAACAACGTCAACTGCACCCATCAAATGCCGAATCAATAAAAAGATAAATCGACAAGCTTCGCAAAGCTGGGTTTATCTATTCCATCGCTTACACATCTTGGGTTTCCAACCCTACTTCCGTCATGAAAAAATAGGGCACCATACATGTTTGCACTGATTTTCAAGATTTGAACAAAGCATGTCCCAAGGACAATTACCCTACCCCATTCATCGACCAGGTCATCGATGCTTGTGCGGGTCATGAGACCCTCTCCTTCATGAATGGATTCTCTGGGTACAATCAAATTAAAATCCACCACACAGACCAGTACAAAACCGCGTTTACCACCCCTTGGGGCACATTCGCATACAAGGTAATTCCATTTGGCCTAAAAAACGTTGGAGCCACCTTCCAGAGGGCCAAGAACTACATATTTCATGACTTGGCACACCTTATCCTTGCCTACTTGGATGACCTAACCGTCCTATCCAAGAAGTACTCAGACCATCTCGAGGATCTGTGATTGGTATTCCAACGATGCCGATAATAAAACCTATGCTTGAACCCCCACAAGTGTGTCTTCTGTTAGGTAAATTGACTTTCGATTATAGACAAGTTTGACCGAGTTAAATAGTGATGGTTTTGGGGCACATGGTATTGTGCACACATGGTTTTAAGCTCATGGTATTGCATGTAAAGGAGCCTATAAAAGGCTCGGAGGACTTCATTGTAATGTAAGGCCTGGATGTGAGCGGTGAAGGCTCACTTGGCTGGATTGGCCAGGGTTTCGTAGGGGCTAATGAAATTTCATTAGGATGGGTTTTCCCCAGAGTTTGGGGTTTTTCCCAGTTAAACATGTGTTTATTGTTTATGATTTGTTTCTGGTTATGTTTAATTATTCCTCTCAGTAATTAGTTAATATTCTCCGGTAAATGTTTCTTCATTTGGTATCAAAGCCAAATTTGGCTTCAGAGGGACACTTTTGTAGCCAAGGGTTTTATTGGCCTGTGAATGGAGAAATCAATGCAGCCTTTTGCAGATCTAGCCATACGGAGCATGGTGTTGCTAGGGAATAGGAAATATTCGATTGATTGATTCTATGGGGAATTCCATGGAGAGTTTCTCAAAGGAGAAAGAGGACAATGGTGCTGCCACAACCTAGATCTGGCGACTAGCAGTAATAAGAATTTGGTCCGAGAAATTCAGAGATGAGAGGATGGTTATATTAAGAAATCAACAAGGGTAAATAATAATAATAATAATAATAATAATAATTATTATTATTATTATAATGGTGTTAAATTTTTCATGTAAATGGGCATACAACTGTAAGACCTGGTATGGCATGTGTACCCCTAGGTAATCACTGGTAAAGTCTGGGTTAGACCTAGGTGATAGTGGGGGATGTCAAGTTAACAATTACCTTGGGTAAAAATTTGAGGTGGGGGGAGCTAGAGTGAGCGGGGTTGTACCATTTAGCAGTTTTGGCTGGATTTATTCAGGAAACCCCAAGTAAAGTTTAAGGGAGGAATTTTAGGTAAATTAACTTGCGATTATAGACAAGTTTGATTGAGTTAAACAGTGATGGTTTTGGGGCACATGGTATTATGCACCCATGGTTTTAAGCTCATGGTATTGCATGTAATGGAGCCTATAAAAGGCTCGGAGGACTTCATTGTAATGTAAGGCCTAAATGTGAGTGGTGAAGGTTCACTTGTATGGATTTGCCAAGGTTTTGGCCAAGGCTAATGAAATTTCATTAGGATGGGTTTTCCCTAGAGTTTGGGGTTTTTCCCGATTAAACATGTGTTTATTGTTTATGATTTGTTGATGGTTATGTTTAATTATTCCTCTCAGTAATTAGTTAATATTCTCTGGTAAATGTTTCTTCATCTTATGCGTCACAGCAGGAAGACTTTAGGTTTTATCGTGTCCCAGCAAGGAATTCGAGTGGACCCCCTCAAGGTCCAAGCCATCAAAGAGGTACCTCCACCTCGAACCCTCAGGAAACTATAAAGGCTACAGGGGAAGGCCAATTTTTTGAGACACTTCGTCCCAGATTATGTCACTTATGCTCAAGGGTTCCTGTGCCTCCTTTTCCAAGAGACCCCATTCAAATGGGATGATCATGCCCAACAAGCGTTTGATGCGCTGAAAGAAACATTGTCTTAAACACCGCTTATCATTCCCCAAGACTATGACAAATATTACATCCTGTATCTATCAGCTTCTGAGACCGCCTTGGTCGGAGTATTGATCCAGGAAGGCCCAAATGGGAAGGAGCACGTAATATACTACGTCAGTAAGACCTTATCAGGCCCAACATTAAGATATGAACCCAAAGAAAAGAATTCCCTAGCATTAATACATGCGGTCCAAAAGCTTCACCACTACATCATCTTAAAGACCACTATGATAATCAGATACATCAACCTATCAAGTATCTTCTCACGCGCCGCTTAATGAACCAAAAATATAGCCTGTGGATTTTCATCCTCCAAGAATATGACTTACAGTTTCGCTCCCCTAAGAGAAAAAAGGCGCTAATCTTAGCATAGTTCATTACAAACCTCCCAAGACATACCAAAGGATCACCAGTAAACAATTCGCTACCAGATGAACATCTCTTCTTCGTAGAAAATGACGACCCTTGGTACGGAGATATTATCCTCTTCTTACGAACCCAAAAGTTTAGACCTCATCTCACTCGAAACGACCGTTGGTGCATTCAACATCAGGCCCCTCAATATCTCCTCGTGGGAGATGTCTTATATAGATGGGGTATCGACACCATTTTACGTCGATGCTTTACTCATGACCAAGCGGAACAAGCCCTTAATGGTTGCCACAACGAAGCTTGTGGTGGCCACCTCTCCGGGATGGCCACTGCCCAAAAAGAGATGCGAGTGATGTCAGCGCTTCACTCATAAGGCAAGAGCCCCTCCCACTCCTTTGCACCTTGTCATCGTTGTTGGCCCCTTTTGCGAATGAGGGATCAACTTCATGACTTGCAACCCCGCATGATCAGGAAATCACAAATACATCATTGTGGTCATCGATTATTTCACCAAGTGGGAAGAGGCTATGCCCAAATACGACAACACCGCAGAAACCACTGCTCGATTTTCATTTAACCATGTTATTTCCCGGTTTGGCGTTCCCAAGGAGTTAGTCCCCGACCATGGGAAACAATTCGAGAATGAATTTTTTGAGGAGCCATCTCAGCACCTCGGATTCACCCATGAATTCGCTTCACTGTAATACCCCCAATCCAATGGACAGGTAGAAGTTGTGAACAAAGTCCTCAGAACTATGTTACAACGTTAATAATCATAAAACCAATTGGCACCATATGATTTTCTTCGCCCTGTGGGCAAACCGTATGGCCATGAAAACATCCACTGGTTTCACTTCCTTCCACTTGGTATACGGGATCGAAGCCATGATTCCCATAGAACATGAGATCCCTAATTTACATGCCTCCATCGAACTCCTCGATGATACCCAACCTCTAGAACAATGTTTAGTACAACTAGAGTTCGTCGACAAAAGCCGACAACAATCACTGCAACAAAATGAGGCCCACAAGAGACGGTAAAAGCATTGTTCAATCGCCACAACAACCCTCGCTTATTCAATGAGGGAGAGCTAGTCCTCTACTACGATGTCGCAAAATAAGTCTTAGGGCCAGGAAAGTTCGAAACTTTGTGGAAAGGACCCTACATCATAAAACATTGCCTCCTCAAGGGTTCATACATCTTGAATGAGCTGGACAGAAAAAGACTCAACAACCCCGTCAATGGCCTTTATCTCAAGAAATTCTACCCATAAGGATCAAGAAGGCCCACCCCTAGAGTCAACTTACACAGACCCAAACACTTTAAATTTTTGACCAAAAGAATTGTCACAAAACGCACTCTAGTGCCACAATGAATTACCAACCTGACCATTACTTCGATTTTGCCGTTGGAGCAACGCAATGGTCTCAAATTTTAGCAACAACCGCATGGGTTAACTATCACCCTGAACAATCACCACTCTGCACCAATGGTGTTTGTATCGACTCAATGACAAACAATCAGGCAGAATATGACGCCATCATCGGACTTATGTGCGACGCCGTCAATTAGGGCATACACCATATGCATATCTACCTTGATTCCCAGTTAGTAGTGTCACAATTAAAACAAGCATTTGAGATAAGGGATTCACATCTCTTTAGAAAATAATTGCATGCAAAAATATTAAGTCGACAGTTTGAACACATTACATTCACACATGTACCAAGAAATCAAAACCAAGAAAATGATCACATAGCTAATAATATTCTAAACTGGAATGCATCTTGGATAAACCATCATACATAAAAAACAAAAAAGACAAAAAACATAGATATCCATAAGCATAGCATAATCCATAAAAAAAAGCAGGGGGCACACCATGTAGAGCCGTAAAAATATCTCTAGCATATATACCAAAAATTTATGTGTCTGAGTACAAAAAATAGTGTCTCTGACCCGTAAGTCAGCCTAAAAGATACACAAGTACAAGTCTAAAAAAATAGGGGAAGCATCCTCATAATAGGTAACTTGAGAAGACCCTAGCGCGGTAGCCGTTGGCGCACATTTGCATCAGCAAACAAAGCGGTCAGAGATCAGGCCAATCCCTCTCCCTCCACAACATCCTGTCATCAAAATAGGAACGCATCAGTAACATTAAAAGCACCAAAAAATTGACAAAATTTCCATAGAATTTTTCAAAAAGTGTGCTTCGGCTCTTCACACGCCAGTTGCTCAGACATGCGTGAGGAGGTTGCATCTGTTCTTCCCACAGTAGCGAAGAAAGCGCGTTGTTAGCCAGTGCATGCGCGATAAATTTTCACAAAACCCTCAGTTTTGCGCGAAGAAGGTGCACCTATGCCTTGATCGCTTGCGTGGTCAAGGCAAAAACTAGCCTAAGATCCGTACAAACCCATCGTGTACGGACCCTGTCACTGATACATTGAAAAAATTAAAATGTAGGAAGTCATGAGGCCTACCTAACTAAAAAATCGCTAGTCCCAGGTACTCATGCTGAAAACAACGACAAGAAATGCTCTGCAGAAGCCTCTGACCTCTCAAAACCTCGAATGCTCAACTGACACAAATGAACTAAGTTGAGCCATATCCACCTATATGTCTCACTTTTCGGAAACTTTGGAGGACTAGAATGAGAGGTCAAAAGGCCCAATACTGGACCAAAAGAAACACCGTGATCAACACTCCATAATGGCCGAGGGCAGTGCCACACATGTTCACCTCCGAAAAAATAAATTTTCAGTGACGACAGGTATGCCTCACTCATCTTCTTTTCAAAGCACATGTATTTCAATAATATTTGAGTAAAGAAGATGCTTTCACTTGGGATATGTTTTTGCAGGTATTGTGCAAACCATACATCGCTCCATCCACTGAAAGTTCCAGAGCAGGTATCATTCTACCCTCAACATGATAGAGTCCCAGAAGAACTCTGCGTATATTGACATCATTTCTCCATAAGGAATCAACCATAGGTTCTAAGCGTCCGACCATATTTATCATCACCCCACCTTGCACATGATAAACATCCTCGTTGGTCGATAGAGCCTCCCATCCATGGCGCACGTCACCCAAAGTAGACCATATATCCAAAAATTATGACGACATGGCCATACCAATTTTGTCCGGGAAGCACCTCATGCCCATATCACTCACCATGCATTAGGTCAATTTTTACCATATCATATTAAAACCCCTTTCCTGGACTACTAGGTTTTACAAGTAGATCGAAAACGCACTACCGCGCCTCGCATTTGGCCTACCATCCCTCCATCATCATATCCCATCTGCGACATTTTCCATCCGCTTCATCAACCCCACACATGAGACCAACCAATGGCCCCCCCACCCTCAACAAAAACACCTTCCTCACATCATCAGTGAGCGAACACTTTCATGTTTTGGGGCACTCATCTCTGTGTTTTCTACAAACCAAACCCCATTATTTCATTGTTTTGGTAAGTGTACAAAGACCACAAACGGTGTACTATGTCCTCCACCCACCCATCCATTTTTTCTCCCATGGCAGAAGTCCATGGTCACCCTTGGTCAGAGTATCACACCCTTCATGCATAAGCCACCATGACATTCATAACCAATATATACCCACCCTGTATGTCCTATCGACTCCAAGGATTCCACCATTAGAAATAGTTATGACTGCCGCCAAGCTGCTTTTTATACTCTGACCTTGAGCCACTGAATCCCCATCATCAGTTTTCAGTCACCCCTCGCCATAATGCCTATGTTAAACATATCACATCCAGGATCCTGATCCCTTACATCAGCGACTCTATCGTTCGGTTGAGGCTTCCTTTTTTGTCGACGTCAACACCTATTTTCCAAAAAGGAAGTGGTACCTTGGATCACCCCTCACCACAAAATGGACATGCTCGGGTGGCACTGTGGGAGACATCATTTCCCACAGATTTCATCGATCCTCCTGACATTTGACTACAACACAAACTTTCTTTTCAATATGGTATCATACATTACAACCATTGCACTATGATCAAATTCGTCGAATACCCGTGCCTTTATAAGCATCACTTTCAGTCATGCTTACACGGGAAGGTCCCAATCATACACCCATGCATACAAGGTGCATTTATATGCCATGCCAAGCTTATGCATGTGGGTACCACATTCCACCTATTGTCAAAGAAAAAACGCCCTGAGGGCGTTAGCAATCGTCGTCATCAACCAACATATCACTACCATTTTAATGACACAGATAGAATCTGTATCTGTCAAATAGATTTGTTTAGCTAGCCAAAGCATCACGACCATGGGACATGCCCACCTCATAGAAAATTTGTATCTATTGTATTATACCATTGCTTGTAGGGTTCCCATAAGACATGGTCGCTCTTCGACCCGGTGCAGGGTGTCTCCAACTCCGTACTACACAGAGGTCTCTCTCACTCTCCTCACAGTACACAAAAAATAAACTATAATGTATTTCAACTATACAGTTCTTCCTAGACCTCACACATTAGGAGGCAACTGTTATCACTGGAAAATCGGACAAGAAAATATGAAATTATTAAATGTAAGGTGGAAGGATTTACAGGCCTGAGGCACATTAGAGAATCTGAAGTATTTAAAAATCTCTAAGGTTTAAGAGAAAAATAAAATTGTGCACTGAAGAAAACAAAAAAATTCCCCTTTGCGTGCTTGTGCGACTTTTCCTCAAAAAGCCACGTGGACCTGAGAGTGGCGGAAGTCACTTTCTGGGACCACAAGGCACACTCCAAAAAATTGATCCCACATTTGAGGTTGCCTAAGGACATCCGCCCAAGCCTTCTGAGGACCTCAAGGGATCACACAATGGAATAAATGTGGCACACAATGGAATCATCCGCCTCTCTTGGGTCACTATCCATCAATGTACCAAGAGAGGGAAGGAGAGTTTGAATTCTCTTATAAAAAGCCACCAAGAGATGAAAAATGGGAGAACACATTATTATGCTGGCCATAATTTCCCCAAGCAATCCAACAATGTGTGATCCAGAGAAGAGATAGAGGGGACTTAGTTGTTGGCCACCCAACAACTCCAGTCCACCGGAGTAGAGAGAGGGACTTTGCCCCAATGTAGCTAGGAAGTAAAGACATCCTTGCATCGGGTCTTAGAACTCCCTAGTTCTAAGGGCCCCTTGGAAAGTGGGTAAACATTTCATCCTTTATTCCTACCAGCACTCAATAAGAGGGGACATAAGCACCACCGTTTGGATTATTGAAGTTGTTTGACTCTATTTAGAGCTTTTGTATTATGTGTTTTAGTTTAGTTTTTCTTTTTGAATATGCATGCTAGTCCACTATTTGGTCTGTTTATTTCTTAGCATGTTCACTAACTTGCTTGAATCCCTTGATTTTATGCTTGTAACCAAGAACTTAAGAGGAAAAAACCACTCCTCTTAAGCATGTGTGATTTGCTACATTCTTGCGCCAAACACACATACACAGTGGTGCATATAAATTATTATATTGACATGGAATAATGTGTGTCTTAGGGCTTAAAACAAATCTTATTTTTTTTCTCTTGGGCATGATATTATTTACCTAAGAACCTAAATATGTGACATTAAGAAGAGGCCCATCACATGGATTACTATACAATCACTTAAATACATTAGCGTGACATATGAAAACTTGAGGAAGTGAAAAAGACATCAATTCTTTAAGAAAGAAGTGAGGAAAATATAGTTGATCAATTTGGGAACATAGTGATGTAATTCCTCAATGATACACCCTAAATGACATCAAAACTTAATGCAAATTGTATTTACTCTAAAGAAAATATTCAATTGCACCTTGAAGGATACATAACCTATTGTTAGTATGATAAGGTGGAATTATAATAATAGAGAGATAAGGATTTTAAGGGTAGGAAGGTTTTTAAAATAATGATCTCCAAGTGTTTGCAATTTATACTTGAGTTATAAAATAATTCCATGAAGAAACCTTGTGAAGGAAGGGAAAATGGTGAACTTGCAAGAATTTCTTGTAACCACAAAATGATTGGAAAAATAATATAAATAAGGTATTGGAAAAAGAGAATTAGGTAAATTGTAATATATATACTTACTCACTATAATATGGATTTATAGTCTAATTCAATTCAAGAGTAGTAGCATTATTGCAATTTTCCAATGATAAGTGACCATTTGAAAAATTATTTCTTCTAAACATAATGAAATAGGTTAGAGTCATGTTGAAAAGTAATCACATCCAATTCCTTCTTGATAGTTGATGTGATCCACTTGGGTTTCCAAGGTTCAGAGGTGGTCTTAGGAGCGCCTCAATAAACGACGCAGACTCTTTAGAGCCTTAAGGGTCTCCGTCTCCAGGTTTTTAACAACATTGATGTAGGTCACTAATTCATTTTGATTTTGTACCTTTATTCACGCAACGTGTCCAGATTAAGCTGGATCCGTTGGAGCTAAGCGGAAATGGCTTCAAGGGAGACCAGAGCCTCAATCTAACCTGAAGATTGGGTCGAAGAAACTTTCATGGTCGCTGCTCAATGCTGGCTCTCTGTAAACTCAGAGTGGGGGCTCGAGTCTCTTGGCACCTCGCAGTTGTCTATGCCTAGTCAAAAACCACCACGCCGAGCCCGACCACGTTCACGCGGAATACAATCACTCTCCTCTTCTACACACCGAGTTAGGCTGCATCACCAAGTTTCTTCAATTCCCTTTGCCTGTAGAACCCACGCTATAGCCCTGCACCCTCGGCTAAGCTTGTTTCTTTTTGTGTCCCAAGCCCTATGGACTAGGGCCACACGGTCGCCACCAATCTCCACATTTTTGTCCAAGGCAGTGCAAAGGCGACACTACCCGCAAATTTGAATTTCCAAAGAACCTGACTACTTCGTGAGCCCAAGGTAGAACCATGTCCCTGGGCCACAGAGGAACTGTTGCTGCACAATCTAAATACTTTGAGTAAGCACCCAGGCTGAATACCCAGACCTCCCGTCCAAAGACGTGTTCACCACGTTGAATTCACCTCCACCACCCTCGTCCGCCTCCTAGTGCAACATGCTCGTTCCTGCGCCACTGCCAGGATGCCTCCCGATTACCAGCCTCTCACCACCACTGCCCGACGGGCCTGTCACCCTCCTCGTCTCAAGCTGACGGAGCTCAAGCCAGGGCTTGACGGCCATCAGATCCTCTTCTATACAGACCACACCATTGACCTTCACCATTGCCCGCAAAAACCAAATGCTCTCGACAACATGCATCCCACACTTAAGCAAGAGAATTACTTGCCATAGGAACGCCTACCCCGAGGATCTTTACCACTCGCGTGTGGGAGGGTGGTGAGTCGCTGGGTGCGTGGTTGGGGAGTGAATGTGCCTTAACTGCCCAACTCCCGCTTGTCCTAGTGATTGGCCACCCCCAGCAGGGATATTCACTAATACTAGTTAAAAAATACTACTATATTACATTTACATACGCCTAGATAATTAAAAAAATATTAATATTTTTTTTCCTCACAAATAACTTCAAAATATTGACCTAATTTCCAATGATATGTTTTTTTGGATAATGACTTGTTTCTCACTAGCAAAAACATTCATGCTTTGTAATTATGGGGTGCACAAATTTTAGATATCGCTTATACGATGTTATTTAATCAATATCAGTGGAGGTTGACTATAATTTAATAAGTATTTCTAGATGTGCTATTAGTTCCTGCTAAGGCAGGGCTCTAGAAATCGATTTGTCTATGGACCACTATTAGTTTAGCATTAACCAATTCAAGTTATAATAACTTTGAAAAAAATATTTATTTTTAAATATTATTGAAAAAATATTTTTCGAACATTTGATTGGACCTTAACTTTGAATTTCTTATTGTAGCCTTTGTGCCATGTGGATCACTACGTTTTTTTGCCATAATTTCTGGATGTAGTTGGAATATTTATGTCGTGATTTTCAAATATTTGTGCAATGATTTTACATTGTCAAGATTAGTAGTAAAACCACCTAAAATTAAAATCCATGAAAATAGCTCATACTAACGTAAATAAATTACCATAATTTAAGCAAGTAATTGCATAAAAAATGAATTGGAACAAGATGGAATACATATACCTATCTAGATGTTTTCTTCAACGCTTTAACATGTAGGAGTAAAAGTGTAAATGTGCAAAATTAGTAGTGGTTAATATAATTAAAAAATATTTTCTTGAAATTCATTCTCTAGCAAATTTAAATAAATAAATTATTTTATAACATTTAAATTGTGTGGAATTTTAATTATGTGATAGTTTTTCGACACATTCAATATTGAGTGAATAATCTACTTTTTATCTAGGATAAATAAAATAATTAAATAATGTTTGTGAAAAACCATCATATTTTGGAAAAAAGTAAAATTTTTGTTAAAGATAATGAAATTTTATCTAGGATAAATAAAATGATTAAATAATGTTTGTAAAAAACTGTCGCATTTTGGAAAAAATAAAAAAAATTGTTGAAAATAATGAAATCAAGAGGAGAAAGTGAATTATGAAATTTAGGAATTTTTTTTGGTTAATATAATTGTTTGTCTGGTTTTGTTAGGTTCATTGATATCCTTCCACAATCACATGGATTTCTTCCCTGTGATACACAAGATCACACAACTAGAAAATACAAAAAACCAAATTAAAATATGACTGAATTAACTCGCTCCAGTCTTATATGGTCGCTCATACTTTGAATAGGAATAAAAAAAAAAGTTTATAAGAATTTTCAAATAATTCTATCACTAATAATGAATAATTATGAATGGGAAGTGAGATCTCTGTCTTTATAAAGAGAAATCGGGAAGACTAAATTTGGCGGAGGGTAGTATCAGATTGACCACGAAAAAAGGAAAGTATAAAGAAGTAGATTCGACTGACTCGAAATCGGAAAGGGTGGTCATGTTAGGACGGTGAGGGAAAATGAGAATGATAACAAAATAGGTAAGGAATGTATATTGTTGTTGCATTCACCACCATCAACGAAGACATATATATTATCATTTTTTTCTTGAATGTAAAATCTTTTATCCAACTTTTTATAATTTTAATTGGAACTTAGTAACTATGGCATAACATACTTGCATAGTTTGTGAAAGAATTCCAACTTTTATTGTGTATATATGTATGTCTGTGTGTGTGTGTGTGTTTGGGGGGTGGTAAGCTTGAATTTTTATAAGTCATATGGGAGGTGACAATAAATTCAAGCAAAAATTAATTGCAAATTATTAGGCAAAGACAAAATCTCATATCATTTAACCAATATTTTAAAATTTTAATGAGGTTAAACCAAAACTTGATATTAGTTTAACTAATACTTTAACTTTTATGGAAAATATTTTATCCAATTTTTTATAATTTTAATTGGAACTTAGTAACTATGGCATAACATACTTGCATAGTTTATGAAAGAGTTCCAAATTTTATCGTGTATGGATTCAATTATATATATATATATATATATATATATATGGTAAATTTGAATTGTTATAAGTCGTATGGGAGGTGACAATAAATTCGAGCAAAAATTAATTGCAAATTATTAGGCAAAGACAAAATCTAACCAATATTTTAAATTTTTAATTAGGTTAACTCAAAACTTGATATAAGTTTAAACTTTAAATTTTATTCGTTTTCAACCAATCGGAAAAATTCCATAGTAAAAGCATAAGTCTTTACAAAATAAGAATTGGCGATCATCCAGGCTTCCATATACCTGCCTTTTTGCACCGAGAGGCGTTCTACAACCCATTATAGGGGTAGATGTGTAGGCATAAATGTTTAACATTTAACATAAACATTTAATGTTTATATGTCACTCAATTAAAAAATAATAAAATGTTAAAATTAATATAGAACCGAGTATGGGGGAGATGTTGTAGTGTTTGTATATGAGTGTAAACATTTATATCTTGGCGCAATTAACAATAAAAGAGTTAAAAGTAATAAAAATAATAAAATTCATTTGTTTGTAATTTTCTTTTGCAGGGTAGCTTAGCTCCCCCAACTCAAGTTAGAAATTATGGTCTCGGAAAAATTCCATAAATAATTATAAGTTACATTAATCATTGTAAATTAGTGATGGTTGATAGACAAATCATCTGATAGTCTTGCTTTGGTAGGAACTAATAAACCGAGATGTGAGGTGGATAAGTAAATAATTATAAGTTACATTAATCATTGTAAATTAGTGATGGTTGATAGACAAATCATCTGATAGTCTTGCTTTGGTAGGAACTAATAAACCGAGATGTGAGGTGGATAAGTAAATTGTTTGCTTAAGCAGAAGAAATTGCATAAATTTTGGTGGGTAGTAACCATTAGAAAGTCTACACATTTACAATTTTACTCATATATAAGTACCGAAGAAAACATAAATAATGGTGGGAAGTAACTCCTATAAGTATATTTTACATCTTATTCCTACCATTTTTTATGCAAAGACTTGCTTAAATTATGGTGGGAAATAATTGATGATAAATATGTTATTTACTTGAGTATAAGTCATTTTCAAATTTTTCTTTTTTGGACGACTTTCTTATAAAGCTTAGGAATAAAAAAAACAATACACAAATATGTAAAAATCATGCATGAATATTGCAACCATATCCATAAATTATGGCATAAAATATGTAAGACAATTATCCTCATGTTTTTTAGAGTCCTGCCTTGGCAGAGACTAATAATGATTCCATAACCATATTTAAATTTAATTAATAAACATATACAAACTTAATAATTATAACAAATTTACAATATAACAAGTTACTTAACCAGGGATATCCACCCCCATTTTCCATGGATATTATTAACTTGTAAATAGGTTTTGTTATGATACTATGGGCCAATACCATGGCTTATCAATACCACATGCCCAAAAGTCATAACTCTTTTCACAATAAAAAATTAAAATGGAAAATGTATGACATTACATATATCATTGATTACATAGTGACAATTCTCAATCACATGGAGAGAGAGAGAGAGAGAGAGAGAGAGAGAGAGAGAGAGAGAGAGAGAGTGGAAGAGTTGGAGGGTACACACACACAGAGAGAGAGAGAGAGAGAGAGAGAGAGATGGAGATGTAGTTGAAGGGGGGGAGAGAGAGGGGAGAACAAAGATATACAGAGATAGAGACGGAGAGAGAGAGGGAGTGACAAGGGAGAGATGTAGAAAGAATGAGTAAGAGAGGAGACAGGGGAAGAGATAGAGAAGGAAGGGAGAGATAATGAGAGAGAAGAGAAAGAGAGAGGGAGGGAGACACAAATATGGAGGGGGGAGAGAAGGAGATAGGGAGGGAGATAGTGAGATAGTTGGGGGGAGAGAGAGAGAGAGAGAGAGAGAGAGAGAGAGAGAGAGAGAGAGGAAAATAGAGAGGAAATGTGTGAGAGAAGGAGAGGAAGGGAGAGAGAGAGGGAAGAATAAATAGATAAAGAGAGAAAGGTGGAGAGAGAGAGAGAGAGAGAGGCAAAAAAGGGAGAGATGTAGAGAGAGTGAGGGAGAGAATAGAGAGGGAACGAAGAGACACAAAGAGAAGGGAAGACAGAGGGAGATATGGATCCAACCTAGACATGGTATGTGTGTATATAAAAACCAACATAGATCCATCTTAACCTTAAATATATCAAGCGTCGAGAGGGATCAAATCTCTTGAGGTGAAATCCTCTTTTTTTAGTGCAAAACTTAAGGAAAGGTTTGCACTTTGAAAGATTTGATCCCTATCAACGCTTGATAGATCTAGAGTTAAGATGAAAATAGGCTGGTAATGCAAACATTTCGTAGTAATAAATATTTATTTGGTTGTCTCCAAGTATTTTTAAACAATATTTTTTAATTTTTAATTAGGTTAATCCAAAACTTGATATTAATTTAACTAATATTTTAACTTTTATCGTTTTCGACCAGTCAAAAAAATTCCATAGTAAAGGAAAAAGTATTTAAAAAAGAAGAATTGGCGATCATCCAAGCTTTTGTATACCTGCCTTTTAATACAAACATTTCATAGTAATAAATAACTTAATTACAAGTTTTTTTTCTTTTTTTCATATAAATATGAATATAATTGTGCTTTGTAAAACAATTTAATAGAAAAATAATTTTTTGTTAGCTTACATATATGAAAAATATATATTAATCTTCTCCATATTATACTAATATCAGTTTAAATATTTCATAGAATGTTTTTTTTTGTTGGATCTCAGAATTTTGTGATCCATATTGATAATGAGACTGTCTTTTGGATTAATCAAATCATTAAGATTTGGTCGATGTTTCGAACCATCTAATGTGGTTCATCCTCAGGACAAAGGTGAAAAAATCAATCTATCCAAATGTTTAAATAATAGAGATGCATCCGGGTCCAACTCTAGACCCTGGACCTAGATGCATCTCTGTTATTTAAAAATTTGGATAGACTGATTTTTTCACCTTTGTCTTGAGGATGAAATGCATTATATGGTTTGAAACATCGACCAAATATTAATGATTTGATTAATCCAAAAGAAATCTCATTATGTTTTTTTTTCAATGAATAAATATACTTTTTTGTTATTCGATATGAATAAAAAAAAGTACAGTCTAAGCTTACAGAAGACTGTAATTTCCAAACTTATAAGGTGGCTGTTATATAAGCAACTAAAAATAGCTTTGAGCTAGCTCGGAAATTCATAATTACAGTTAAAATTGTTGGAGAAATACAATCAAAAGGCATAGGAAACATGTCCCATATAAAGATTACATGTTGACATATTTTTTTTTAAGTGCAACATGTACCATATAATATTTTTATGTTAACTAATAAAACTATAAGTGGACAAAACAAAAACTATGAGAAAACAATGGACATCATAAACAACTGGAGATTTCCATTTTTGACTGTTTTAAAACTAAATAGATATAAGAAAGAATCCTACTTGCATAATTGTTTTAGATCATATTGTTTTTACCATCAGCCTAAAGGAATTGTGTGAGCACTTTGGATGGTTGATCCATTGAGTTATTCATAATATATGAGTCTAGGTTCCATATGGAAACATTTTTTTGATAAGTCTCCAGTGATTGCAGTGAACTCTCTGTAAATATGTTGAAAAATGATTTCCTTTAATTCCTTCTTCTCTTCAATTTTTCTCTTCCATTCTTCAAGGTTAAGGACCTATAGTTGTGCTTTTCTTACCATCCAATCATTCACACACTTGGAATCCCCCAAAATTTGAATACTTTTTATATTCTTTAATGAAGCTAGGAACATAAGTACCCAGGCAACAATTAATTTCTCTTTAGTATTTGTACCAATTCCTAAACCAACTTTGAAAATCATGCCTTTACCCCCTACCATTTTTATCATGCCCTCCCTCCACAATAGTTTTCTTGTGCTGCACCACCAAAGGAGCCGATCATATATTCCTAGACCAAGCAAGGGATGTGTGTTCTTCTTAGATTTTTCCAGATTTGTGACGAGGAGTATTCCCTGTAGTGAGAAACAATCCTGGCAGAGAGATGAAGAGTATTCAAGTTTTCATTTTTGAATATCACCTTGTTCCTTAGAAGCCATATAACCTAGGCAACAAAAATAGGTAGAGAAACATGATTTTTAAATTTTCCCACCCATATTTCTAGAAATTCCACAAATGAGGTATGAATATATTATTCTATAATGACCAAGACCTTCAAGACCAAATGACAGATTTTCTTAGTAAAATGGAAGTCAATGAAGATTTGATCAACATATTAATCCTAATTTCTATAAAAACAACATTGGTTTGGGCTTGCGAAACCTATTTTCTGCAAATTTTTCCAGGTCAAAATTTTGTTTGTAGCACTAGCCAGGCAAAACATTTAAGTTTATTTGGTATGTTCCATTTCCAAATGTTGTTAGTCCACCATATGATACTCTTCTCGAAAACTGAGTAGGAAATAAATTTGTAGTCCATATTTTCTTTAATCCTTCCTACAGAATTGTCCCAAATCCATACCTGTTGATCCTTTGAATCATATAGGAAGACCCCATTTATATTTAACTCCTTAGTGAAGGAGTTACACTCTTCATCCAAATATTCTTCTAGATCTAAATTTGAAGATGACAACCATTTACCCTGATAAGATACATCATTTAAGAAGATATAGCCTTTGGAAGTCAAAGTATAAATCAATCTATTGAAATCATAGAAATGGGCCCCTCCTATAAAGGGGTCCTTGCCTAATATCACTTTTTTTCCATCTCCAACCTTCTAGGACTGCCAGTTGAATATGAAGGGAAAATATTTCATAAATGCCTTCTAGACAATAAAGCCCCTGTTGTCATGTGTTTTGGATGTTGCTTTAAGCCAATCCACCATCGAATGTTTCTTTAGATATTTATACTTTATCACTTGATTCCAAATACCACCATAAAACATGCCTATATACAAATTTTTTAGGGCTAATGCTTTGCCAAACCAAGAAATATTCTTGAAGCCCCATCCTCCAAACTATTTTGGTTTTGAAAGGGAGGCCTAGCTAGCAAGGTTTTTCCCTTCTTTGTTCCTTTTTCCAGTCCATAGAAAAATGTACATTCTTTGTTTGATATTGTTTAAAATTGATTTTGGAATTTTAGAAATCGCAAGCCAAAAAACTAGGATATTTTTCGGCAAAGATTTAACCAGGATCATTACCCCCCCAAATAATAACAAGTTGTAATACCAAAAACTTATTTTATGTTCAATATTTTTGAGAAGCCACTTCTAGCCATATTTAAGATAACCATTTGGCTTTAGGAAGAAACCAATGTACTTAAAAATACAGATTCCATAATAACCATATGATAAGGAAGAATAGATTGAATGGACGAGAGAAGCTCTATACTGATCGTATTATGATAATAGGGTGATTTATGGACACTAATATCCATACCCAAAGCCTCACAAAATATGTTAATGGTCTTATGTAAAGAATTCCATTCTGAAACCGAACCTACCCCCATCAACAAAATGTCATCCACAAACAATAAGTGAGTGATAAATTGATTACATGAGATTTCATGCCGTTGATGTTTCCTTCCTACTTTTCTTTTAGAAGCAACAAACTCAAGCCTTCCATCACCAACATAAATAGTAAAGGAGACAGAGGACACACCTGTCTAAGTCCTCTTGAGATGGAGATGTTGAGATTCAACAAGAAGATTTAACACCCACACCTAGTGCATTGAGCACCTGGTTGCATTAAGCACCTAGACTAGGGTGGGGCCCACAGTGCTATTTTTGGGTGCATGTCTATTTTGGTTATCCTTTAATTAAGATGGGCATTAAACTGTAATCTATTCTCAATGTGGACTTGAATGAGTTAACTGAAAGTGATAAATTCAATTAGCTAGTGGATTTCGAGTTAGAGGTTGCTGGTGAGGCATGCAAAGTTATTCTAGTTGTAACAGAGTTCGGAGTGCAGTGGTGCATGAGATGGTGCAAATTGTAAATCAATTTAACTCAGTTAAGCGAGTTAAAATCAGTTTTGCTAGTTGTAATTGAAGATACACTAGTGAGAGATCTAGTGAATTAAATATTAATTAATTCACAATTAGAGATCTCACATGCAACTGAGGATTTACTATTATTAGCTGCATGCATGTCAGATCCAATGGAGACCCAATTGAGTTCTAGGTGAAAGGGAGGTTGAATATCAGTTGTAGGATTATATGCTTACACACATGCATGAAAACACCCATTCGAGTGCCCATGATACTTGCGCTGTCAAGGCAGGAAAGAATTCCTATCTTTTAGGGATATTTACCATCGGGGATTGCGCAAGAAAGGCATGCTGTCTGGAGGCTGAGAATTGGCTATGTGTTGGTCAATTTTACATATGACAGTGTGAGACAATTAGCTAAGTACTTGAGGGCTCTTGTGAGAATATTTTTGTATGTATTTGTTTCATGATCCATGCTTAATATACAATAGAAGATAGTGGGGTTTTTAGCGATAAGCTTTCCCCGGGAAATTATCTATGTTATGTGTGATTGATCTTTCTTTATGTTCATGTGATTAGCGATTGTGTTTTTGATTCAACAAAAGATTTGTAGAAGCGATTCAGTATTTAAATTTAGTAAATTGTTAGATTGGGTGAATCCAAGATATACATGCTTGTTGCATAATTTCTATAGGAGAAGTTACTTGTGGGAGAGCCATTGATTAGTTTGGAGAAATTTGCTGAAGTTACACAACCCATAATCTAATTGGTAGTCTCCAATCCCAATCCAATTTGAAGAAGGAATAATCGAAGAAAAGTACAATTTACTTTGTCAAAGGCCTTCACTGATCGACGCAAAGGTTACTTACATAAAAACTTTAAGATATTTTTGAATAAATATTAAATTTTGATATAACTTTATATTTTACATGTACAAGAGTTTGCGTCGATCAATGAAGGATTTGCAAGGAGACTTTGGTACAAATGTTTAATGCCAATTATTTTATGTAAGTAACCTTTCCAAACTCTTAGAAAATGTTGAACTCCTTTTGAACATGTCAAATTATTAGAAAATGTGAAAATATTTATTTAGAATTATTTGGTATTTTTATATTAAATAATATTTAATGGATTTATTGTCCACGGGTCTTAGATAGACAGTGGTGATTGGGTGTTCTGTTAAGACCCTCTTTAATGTGAAGTCACCGGTTCAATTCCCCGCCCTGATCGAGGTGATATATATACATAATGAAGATGTAGGCGTGCCAAAATTACAAAATAAATAAATTATTAGACTTATTATTGTAATCTTTCATTCAACATGTTGAATTAGAACATTTATATTACTTAATGTTTTTTATTCTTAAGATTTGTACCATTTTATTTTAATTTTGTATATTTTAAGTTTAAAACTTTAATATATATATATATATATATTTGGTTTGTATATCTTAAGTTTTAAAAGAGGAATATAAACTTCTTTTATATAATGTTTTTTTGATAAATAGAGAAATAATGAATAAGGATCCCATCTAGTCAATAATTAAGTAATTTAAAATTCTCATATATATTTAAATATTGAATGTGTTTAATTGTGGTGGGATTTTTATTTCTTATATTGAATGTGTTTAATTGTGGTTGGGTTTATATTTCTGAAGGTTATAATTTGACCCTAATAATATATATACAATTTATTTATACTTATATTTTAAAATTTATTTATATTTGTATATCAAGAATACATATTATTAAGTAGTATTAAATTAAAATTAACATTAAATTATATGATTAGTCTGGAATGATATAACAAAGTGATGATTTAAAAATTGATCATTAATTTATTTGCTAGATATTGAGCTTAATAGGATTTTGTTAATATGGAAGTACTAAATTTCCCAAGGACAAATATCATATTTATAACAATTTTTTCTTATATGATATAAACATATTTGTAATATAGCAAATGAAAGCAACCGACGTAATATAGGATCAATTTTTTTTTTGACCTAGCTCTAGAGCTGGTCCCACATTGCATAGGCTTCTAAACTTCTTCAGTAGCTGTCCTATTGTGTCTGCCCACCACCTCTCTGCCGGTTGGGACTGGAGTGGCTGCTCCTCTGGCGTTTTTTGCTTAGGTCCTGAGTGTTTTTGGTTTTTAGTTTAACATATTGGTGTGGTCAGTCTTCTGAGTGTAGCACTGATGTCAGGGGTCTCTGGAAGCCTGCTCGGGTCGGGCTGGATGTTCCCATGGCTACGTCGTCCCCAGATGAGCCTTTTCTTATGGATATTACAAGGTTTAACATGTTGGTGGCGACTGCTCTTAGATTCTGCAAGCATGGAACATCTAAATTTGTTAACTATGCTGAGAAAATGCCAAAGATTAAGATATGTGATCCTCAGGCTCGCTCTTGCACTCTTCAGCTCACGAACATGGTATTGATATGCCAATTCATGGGCCTTTTTCCTTCCCCCAAAATGGTTAAAGCTTGGGTGGATAAGAATTGGAAGCCCCTCATTAGAGGAGCTATCATTTCATCCTTCTGTGGGAAAGGCTGATTCAATTTTTATTTTGAGAATAGGCTTGACTGAGTCCTGGTTTTCCATAATGCTTCCTATTTCACGAGTGTCCAATGACTGTATATGTCTGGATTGTTGGAGCTCGAGTTTCAACAAGGAATGTGATGTCCCGTCCTCGGTCCCGGTCTGGGTGAAACTCCTTTACATTCCCCTCCACTGCTGGACTGATGCAACCTTCAGGCTGATTAGTAACTCACTGGCATTGACTTTTCTCAACAAAAATATGGCCTCTTTTCCTATGCTAGGATTTGCATGGAGGTGGAACTTGAAAAATGCCTCCCTGCAATGGTTTCCCTTTGCATGGATAGTTGGATGCACGTGCAAGAGGTGGACTATGATAAGTTTCCATTCAATTCAATTTGTACCATGAGTATGTGTGCTTTGCCAAAAACTACCTTAAATCCCAAGAGGCACTAGTGCTACCTTGTGTTGAACATAAGGAACATTGGCATCAGGTTAAGAGAATGAAAAAATCTCAGCAACCTCAACCTTCATGCCCCCTTGAGACCCCTTTGGCCCCCCTGGTCAGGAGTTCTTCCTCGGAACCCCCCCCCCCCTCTCCCCCAAAGGGGGCAGGGTTGACCGGGGCTCTAGGATTTGATCAAGATAATCCCTTCAATGTATTGAGGTTTGCTCCTGAATTTGTTTGCAAACCTCATGAATCTGTTAGTACAGATCCACCCCTTGTGATGGACTCTTAGGCATCCATCAGAGCTCTAGTGAGCCTCGAGGCCCATGCCTCCAAAATCCACAAACTGGTGAGCTCCAGTCCCGACTCGTCTAGTAGTTATGAAGAGTCCTCTTCGAAGATGATGGAAGGAGGCTTCCTATCTTCAAAGGAAGGCTTGGGTACTACAACACATCCTAGATATTTATAAGATCTCCCTGCAAAGACTAGGACAAAGAGGGCAGGAGGAAAAGGAAAAATACCAGGGATAAAGACAAACAAGAAAAACAGGAATGAGAAGACTAAAAATAACAAGGAACTAGGGTTCCGACACACCATCCCTCATCATCTAGCGGGAGCCGGGAATAAAGCTGGAGGTGGAAAAAAATGAAATAACATGGGCCCTAGCAAGGGGGTAGGAAATCCAAAAAAGTGATTAATGAATATAATATACTGGAATTGTAGGGGTTTGGGAATAGAAAAAATAATAAGAGAAGTCAAATCCCTTATCAAAAAAGAAAATCCAGTCATTACTCTTCTGTAGGAGACAAATATTGATGAGCATACTCTTCAATCATCCCATAACAAGATTTGGAGACAAAGAAACATGGAGTTAGTAAGTCCACGTGGAGCTTCGACAGGTCTTTATACTCTATGGAACCCAACGAAAATCAACCTAGTAAGCTCCAAAAAATCTACTCATTGGATAACAACTTCATTTTATAATATAGATCTAAAGCAATATGTCACAATTATAAATGTATACATGCCCACTCATTTCTGAGATAAAAAAGAGTGTTGGAAATATATGATGGAGCTCAAACACACTAAGTATGGTGAAAAATGTATCCTGGGGGGAGAATTCAATACCACCATGAGATGAAATGAAAAGAGGGGAAGAACTAATGTCTGGGATGCTTTCCAAGAAAATATGGAGGATAAAATTCTTTCCCTTAACCTATTTGATGTAAAACCAAAGTAGTTCATATACACTTGGACCAACAAGAGGGTTGGGTTGGGGCATATTGCAACTAGAATTTATAAATTTCTTGTCTTTGATAGCCTCATAACCCTCAATGTCTACCTAGAATCCTCGATTATCCCATTGGCAGGCTTTGATCACCGCTCGATTAGTCTCTAATTGACCATGCCTCAAGACCTCGACCTTATTCCCTTTAGATTCTCTCCTCTATGGCTTGAATCCCAATATTTCCTTGATTTTGTTATCCTCTCTTGGGTGGAGTGGGTGGAGGTCAGCATGATCACCATTTTGGAAACAAAAATATGCAGGATGAAAAGAGGGATAAAAAAACTAGCTAAAGAACTGTAATCAGGGAGGATAGGTTGCATTAAAAACATGGAAGAAAAGATGGCAGTAATAAAAGAAAATCTGGAAAAGGAAGAGGTTCGTGCCTCATATTTCCAAAGAGAAGAAAAGACCTTCAAAACCCTCCACCTGAACCTTAAGAATGAGGAAGAATACTATAGGCTGAATTCAAGGAATAATTGGCTGAGGGAAGAGGATAGAAACACCAAATTCTTCCATAAACAAGCCAAATTCAGAAAATAAAAAAAATAAGATATTACAAATATGCCATGGGGGGAATATTATAAAGAGCTTCGAGGAACTTGAGGGGGATACAATTGAGCACTTTGGGAATATTTATGTAGGTAGTCCCACTGGGGAGGCAGATGATGATTTCTTCCTGGACTCCATCCAAAAATCTATTACTGATGAGATGAATATAAATTTAAGTCTCCACCCCTCGAAAGAGAAAATCAGGAGAGTGGTGTTATCCTTCTCCCATGATAAATCCCCTCGCCTGGACGGGTTCACTGCTAGCTTCTACCACTCATTCTGGGATGTGATCTAGAAATACTTATGTTGAATGGTGGGTTATTCATTTAAGCGTTATGTGATGGGAGGTGGCATTAATTCCTCTTTCCTTTCGTTGATCACTAAAGAGGCCAATCCCTCTTCCTTCTCCAGATTTAGGCATCTTGCCCTATGTAACGTCTCCTATAAAATATTTTCGAAGATCCTTTCTCTTAGACTCAAGCCCCTGATTCCCCTCTTGATATTCGATAACCAAGGGGGTTTGTGCCGAGTAGGAAAATCTTCGACAAAATTATTCTCATTCAATAGCTTATAGACTTGGGCTGGTGCAGAGGGGACAAAGGCATGATTATTAAGATGGATATAGACAATGCGTTCGATAGAGTAAAGCATGGGTTTCTTTGAAAAATCCTCAAGAAAATGGTTGGATGACAAGTTCATAAGATGGATCAAACTCTGTATCTCCCCTCCTTGGATCAATCTATTAGTCAATGGTAGAGTGGCTAGATTATCTAAAAACTCCAAGGGCTACGTCAAGGTTTCCCTCTCTCCCCTTTCTTAGATATCATAATGGATGAATTTTTGAGCCACAAAATAGAATAAGAAATAACCTCAATGAATCTCCCTGGCATTCGATACAAGGAGGGTATAAGAAGCATTAACCACGACCAATTTGCGATGATACCATCTTATTGGGGGGAGCTTCCTCGGTGATAGCTAGACGTTTCAAAAGAAACCTCAAAATATTTCTCAAGGCCTTAGGAGGGGCCACCAATGATAGCAAGAGCCACATTTATAGCTGGAACATCTCAAGTCAAAGGGAAAAAATAAATTGAGGAGATCCTTTGGTTTAAAGCAGTAAGAGGTTGGAAAGACTTCAACTACCTAGGAATTTCAATATCTCTAAGGAGAGCATCCCCCCATGTCTGGCAGAAAGTTATGGAAAAAATAAAAGCAAAAAATAGTGAATTGGGGTGGCATATGGCTCAACACCGTGGGCAGGATTATCCTAGTGAAGTATGTCTTGTTGGCCATCGCCCTATATCGATTCTTGGCACTAGAAGCCCCAAATATTTTTTAAATCAATTGGGGATGTACATAAGGAAATTCTTATGGGAAGGTAGGAAGGTGGATACCATGAAATATCACTTGGTTAACTATAAAACGGTTAGATATCCTAAGCAGCATGGCGGGTTTTGGATTAGAGAACTTGAGATGGCCAATTTGGCACTAGGAGCCAAGCTCTACTGGAACATGTTAAGTATGCCAAATCTGTGGTGGACACAAGTGGTTAGAGCTAAGTACTTTATCCAACAAGCTACTAGAGAAAGAGGAGAAGGGAAAGTGATGGGCTCCCCCATCGGGGCTCTTATCAGAGATACTTCAGGCATTATAAAGGAAAATCTCAGCAAAGACCTAGGAAAATGAGACAAAATAAACATCTTCAATGACTCTATTCTAGGCTAACAACCCCTAGGACATGACCATGCGATGGGGGGAATCCAAGATCTTTTGAGGCAAAAATAAATCACAGCACTGGATTAAATCTCTAAGTGGGATCAAAATGGCATGTGGGAAAGATGGAAGATCGAGAACATTCCTGAGGAATTGATCAATCAAATGGATAAACTCATCGATAAATTAAGAGGTTGTGCCCCAATTGATCACTTTACAGAAGACAAATGGAGTTGTAAGAAAGGAAAATACTCAGTTAAAGGAGGCTCTGAACACCTTATTTTCCAAGCTCAGATCCCTTCGAAAGGTTCTATTTGGAACTAAATATGGAAGCCTAACACAATACCAAAAGTTAATTTCTTTTGTTGGGTTCTGGCTCATAAGAAAATTTTAACTTCTGAAAACCTTAAAAAATGAGGCTAGATTGGCCTCTCAAGATGCCTCCTTTATGAGCAAGCAGAAGAATCCATCCAACACCTCTTTCTTCACTGCCAAATAACAAAGAATGTGTGGGCTGTCGCTCTAGGGCCCCTATTCAGCAGGATCTCTTGGCCACCAGATATCCTCTTGTTTTTCAATTCTTGGCCCAAATATTACTCAGGCTCCGTTCAGGCCAAAGCCACCTTTAAAAACATATGGATGGTGCTCCCAAAATATATATGTTGGAAAATATGACTGATGAGGAGCAAGGAAATATTCTGTATGATCAAACCATTAGCCCAACTAGGGGCAATAAAATCCCTCACACTATGCATGGAGTTTCATAGGCTTGAGCACGACCCCTCCTTAGATCAAAATGAATCAGCTTGGATGAGCGCTTGGGTTAAGCCTCCTCTCCTGTAGCTCAAAACTAAATATATCCCACATTGTTCCCAATGGATCCTCATATTGTCCTCCGAATAATTGGAGGAATGGCTCAGGTCTTCAGGGAATTGGACTCTGTAATTTGATCGGGCTTGAAAAGGAAATCTTAGGGTGGCAGGATGGGGAGGGATTCTCATAAATCCCGAAGGAAACATTGCAGATAGTTATGCTTGGATTCTAGGAAGGAGAACAAATAATCAAGTAGAGGCCCATGGATTACTCCTAGGGATGTCTTTGACCTTCGATAAAGGCATTAAGGAGCTCAAAATCCTTGGAGATTCCATGATAATAATAAAAGATATGAGGAATAACAACCCCAACTCAGAACACTATCCTAATTCATGTCATCAAGAGATCCCAAGGAATGACTCCTCTCTTTGACATAGTTACATTCTATCATATTCTCAGAGGAAACAACAAGGAGGAAGATACAAAAGCCAACATGGCATGCAAGATTAAAGAAGAAGCAACATTGGTGAATGGTATTGAAGGCAACCTATGTATACAATAAGCATGAATATAAATCCCAAAGTTGAGTTATTTAATGACCAAGGAGATTAGAATAAGATTAATGAAATATAATTTATTAGGGAGGAGGGAGGCCTATTTATCCCTTACCCCCCTCTCCCATCTGACCCCCCAATTATCTTTCCATCCCTTCTCTTCATCCCCCCTCCATCAGGGCTTGGTCCATCCCCCACCCCCCACACCCCTCGTTTCATAGTTCCCCCCCCCTCATCCCCAACTTCCTTATCCACCACCTCCCATCCCCATTCCCCTTACCCTCCATCCTCCCTTATCCCCTCCCTCCTTCCTCCTTTCCCTAATCCCTCCCATTAACTTAAAGCTGTCACATCCTTCCGACGCCCATTATTCGACCAAGTTTAAGCTGACCACCCGATACATTTATCAACCTTTGTCTAATCTAATTTAACTTCCATATGCTCGCCCTAACTGTGAGTGGCACGCCATATTTTACGATGATGCTGCAGTGTGGCGGCATGCACCATGATCGCTATCCACCTGGTACTCGATGCTTTTGAGGCATGTGTACACAGAGACTCTGCCTAGACTTCACTTGCAGATGTCGAAAAATTTGTACTTGGATCATGGGAATGGTGAGTTCGTGGGGTATGCATTTACTCCCCAGTCTCCAAAATTTGCAGATTGAGCATGGGAAGAAACTGAAGAGGGATTTACGAAACACATTGAAGGGTAGGGGAATAATGTAACAACATTGGGAAGTAGCCATGTATGGTACTATGACGTCAATTTGTATAAGTTGGTGCACTGAGGGTGGTTATATAATGAATAGTGGTATGTTAATAAGAATTAAGCCTCTAACTAACGTGGCTAAGGAGTTCTCAACTCTGATCCTATGATTGCGGCCGATGTTTTAACACAGTGGTAAAAATATGTCTGTATGGGTTGTTGGGGGGGTTTCTGTTCTACTTGGAATGCTCTAGTGGGTCACTATTATGCTTGGTGGGATTTGGGGGAAGTTGGTCGGGACGAAGAGTCGGGGAATTGGGGTTGTTTTTGCCTGGGAGGCTTTGGGTATTGGCTTGTGTGTTTGTTTGGTCTGTTGCTAGTCGCTTGAGACTGTTTGGCATCCTGGGATTGTTCATCACCTTGTGTCTATAGAGCTACCCAAGGAAGAGAGTGTGTTTGCTAGCATGGGTGGGTAAGGAAGCTCGGTCGTGGAGAGCACATGTTCGGTTCCTGGGGCCTTCGTAGACCCATTATGGGGAGTGGAAGTGCAAATTGGGCTTGGGGAAGTGGTAACAATAAGAAAATTTGTGAATTATGTGCTTAGGAACATGGATAATTCAGAAAATGGATCGCTATTCTGCAGATTTGTGTGCATCAACACCATAAAGATACAATTGATATGGAAGAGCAACAGTTGGAAAAAAAGGGAGCGAATACAAAGCTTGGAGGATGAGGTAGCTACACTGAGGCTATAGATATAAGGGCTAAATCTCAAGCTAGCTGAAAGTAGCAAAAACGAGGAAGAGGAGCTCAAGTCCCTGGATCTCAACAATCTAACCCCGATAGAGGAATATGCACCATCTCAGTTTATGCCAATTTTTGTTTTTATGTTGAAAGATACATGTGTATACTTGTTACTTTAGTTTTGTAATGTATTTAGCAGTAGACAAACAATTATAAATTTGGACTATGGAATGGCTGACAAGATCACTCAAAAATGAGTTGGCCACAATTTATCATATGTAGCCAGGGAAAGACATAGAACTTCGTTGTAAAATCCCTCATTTTGCATGCGAGCAGGCACATTTAATATATAAAAAATATAATCTTTATGGTTACAAAAAAAGTATAGGAAATGAAATTGACTTAAGAAAAAGGAGACAACAAGGATAGTTAAGTATA
The DNA here is from genome assembly GCA_034641835.2 of Pinus albicaulis. Lineage (NCBI taxonomy): Eukaryota > Viridiplantae > Streptophyta > Pinopsida > Pinales > Pinaceae > Pinus > Pinus albicaulis. The sequence goes on from CM076574.1 coordinate 889,877,957, forward strand.
ACAACTAGGTAATCAAATTTGCAGGACAATTATCTTCCTAATCAACCCTTAGTCTAAGACTAAGAGTTTCTCATACCTCAATGAAACTATGACAATTGTCTCCCCACCTACCTCATAATCTCCTCAACATGGATCAATTCTCATCCATAGCCTAAACCCCAAAAAGGAAATACAAATACCTCACAACTTCCCTAATTCCATTTAGATAATGTTCATTCTATTGCGTGCATGCAAAAATCCCCATTCATAACTCCACTTGTCATCGTTGCAAATATTCATTTTACTTTAATTACATGTACTTAATAGTGAAATATTTGTTAGATTTTAGTTGCTTTTCTCTTCATTTAATAGTTTGACCTTTACTTTAATTCCACCTTATTTAGTAGCGTGGTTTTTTTATTAGTTTTTTTGGTATTTTTTTTAAATATTGTATTATAAATTAGATTATTCATCATTAATATCACTATAATTTTCATCATCATCATCATTAGTTTCTTTTCATCATCAAAGTGCAAGCCCAACGGAAATACATATAATTTGGGGCACTACAATTTCTCCCTTTGCTTTATGTATAATATTTTGATGTGGAACATGAATTATATCTGTGATTTGTAGGATATTCTGGTTTTGGTTTTGATGGTAGTTGTTGGACAACTATCCCTACTCTCTATACCTTCTTCTTTGTTTCACGTTAGTCAATTCTTGAAATTTCTCCTATCAAGGAGAGAAAGATAGGATTAGATAGACTAGATTAGGCTAAATTAGTTACATTTTGCATCCATATAATTAGTTTCATTTCATTTATAAACATAAGAATTATCATTGCATTTCATTTATAAACATAATAATTATCACTAAATGGGGCCATAATCATAAGGCTCACCACTTCAATGGAGGAAGAGCTAATTGGGTTCTTTCATTAAGTGAACTTATGAAGCTGACTTGTGTCATTTTAACATGTCAATAGGTGTCTTCCTTTATTTTATTTCAATTAATGATATATAATCCCAATTAGGTTTCACCTTGGGGATTTTCTCCATTACATTATTTCATTAGTTATTTTCCTAATTTCATTATAATAATAGTATTTTAAAGTTGTTAACAAAAGTGGGTAGTTTGGCAAGGCTAATTGATCTAACTATGCAGGTCACATATACTTACCTTGGTCTAGTGAAAGATTTCGAAGGCAAGCCACTATGGTGTAAGGAATCCAAATTCTTATTGTGCACCCCACAATTATAACCATCATGTATGCCACCTCCCCCTTGGTAAAAGTACTTAGAGTAAGGATGTTACTTATAATCCAACATAAGCACCCTCAATTATCCGACCTTATCCTGCATATAATGTGAGATACTTTGCACCTTTATCTTGAGATTAGGTAGGAAAGCATATGAACCTCTACCTCTCTCTTAAAAAATAATTCCAAAGAAGATAAGAGACTCTACATCTCTTCCTTAGATAAGGTAGGAAAGCATATGCACCTCTACCCATCATATTATCATTATCTCAGATGTCTTATAATTGTGTTACACACCTATATGATGACCAATTGACAATAATTAACCTTGTGTCATGTGCATGCATGGGAAAACTTGTCAAATGGCACTATATAATCATCCACTGTTGTGAAACCAACTCCATAAATAGAAGAAAAGAGATATAAACGCCTTAGAAATAAGCCACTTCGAGGGGGAAACCTCCAATACATTACATGAATGAACAATTCTTGGATGATACAAATTACAAAACCTCCTTTCTATATATAGGAGTCCATAGGGCCACACTTTAATCCTAGTGGGGTCACAATGTAATCCTAGCCAACCTAACAATAATAATTTAAGGGCACAATAATAACAATATGGGGGTTACAAGGGCACAATAATAACAATAAGGGGGTTACACTAACAAAAATAATGGACTATACTAGTAATATAGGGACCTAACATCCACCAATTCTTTCAATTAATTTAGTTAAATAAAAATTGTTACCCATCACAAAGTTTATATTTGGATCCCATCTTGGAGTCCCTAAGACATTTATATATACTTGTCTCATTTGACCATGTAACAAAATACCCATAAAAATAGTGTCACATCATTCATATTATCATAAATGCATATATCATATGCACAATTGTAACACTTTGGTCTAGCCATCATCCCAATTATTCTTCCATAAAAATTTAAAAATATACTTCAAAAACATCAATGAAATCATATTATTTTGATCAAGAGATTAAACACTAATGTGGCTTCTCAAGACCTCAGATCCCTCATTTTAGGTCACATACAAAATAATCAATTAGTCATTTATCTGACTCCATCTAGGAGTCCTTATATCCCTAGCCAACTTTCCATGTTCATAATGGTTCATAAGCACTAGCAATATCTCACATGAATCAAACACCACAATATAATCATATATACAAATAAAGGAATAACACTAGTATTATCACAATATTTATACGCGAAAAACATACATGAACACATATCACCATTCTTTTAATGTGCCTATCAAATAATTTTTTTAAGCAAAAAACACAAGGGAAAATATCATACTTAGCAACAAGAACATCTATCTTTATAAATATATACAACTCTACAAAAGGTTCCATAATAAGCATATAAATTATAACATATACAATAGCTATAAAAGCCTCAAAATGTCAAAAAATAATCCAACCCAAAAAATACTAACCACATAAGTCATGCACAAGTTAAAGTTAGGTAAAATGGTACATTATATCAGTTGCAATATTTTATTTCATAATTTCATGATGATAAAAAGACATATAAATATTGGAAAAGTTATTGTTAAAGTTATATACCCCAAAATATATACCATCAATTGATGAAATAATTTGATCTCAATAGTTTTTTTTTTTGTAAGCAAACACATTTACATTGTATTAACATGCAAAATAATTATATAGTTTACATCCAAGAGTGCATTCTCTGGCTCTGTGTGAGGAAACCAAAGATGAAAACTAAAAGGATTTTCCTCAAAAAGGAGAAACCAGATCCCAAAGGTCTTACAATTTTCAAAAAATAACTAACATTTAATCAAAAAAATGCGCTCAAGATCTAGCATTACATAGCTTTGCATGCGAAACCAAAACTGTTGCAGAGCCAAAACCATCAGGGATCCTCGAGGCTCAATGACACATGTCTACCATCCACACAAAAATGAATAATGAAGGGAGACTGCTATAAGGCCATACCAGACTGAGAAAACCAACCTGAAATTCTCCATAAGGCTAGTGTGCTAGATTCTGCCACATTGGAATTGCATGGTTGCCACGCTGGTGCCACATTGTAGATGGGCACTTCCTTGAGCTTGCATGATGCCAGTGTCCACCAGAAGCTCCTCCAGAATTTAGCAACCGTAGGGACTGGGATGAGGAGGGGAGGAAGGAGGAGCATCGACCACCAAGGGGATGGGAGTATGGGAGGGATGGGGATGGGCCACAAGAGCGCATGAGATGGGTGGAGATGAGGAGCCAAAATGAGGGGATTGTGAAGGAGAGGGGGATGGAGAAGAGGAGGAAGGGATATTTTGCGGGAATTCAATGCAGAGGACTTTGTCCAGACTTATGAGCAAGGAGAAAGAGTGGATCCAGTGGGCTTAGAGCTGGCTATCTATCCATAGGCCTTCAACCTCTATTGATCTCTCTTATTAAGCTAGCGGGCAAGGAGGTTCTGGAGAGCCCAAAGCGTCATACGACCTCTGCGAGTCTTCGCCTCCTCCATAGAAATAAAATCTCTTTTAATGGACTCTGGTATGGCATAATCGAACATTACAACAATGGTGGCATTGTCAAAGGTGGTGGGGAGATGCCTACGACCTTTGCCTCTACTGGGGTGTTGACCTCTCCCCTTATCATGGTTCATTGTCTAATGGAAACATAGAAGGGTCACATCGCCAAAACTGGAGGTAATGAAAGAGGGAGAATGAAGCTTGGAGAAGGGAATGTCCATGGTGTTAGTTAATTTATCGCAGGGACGTAGGAGCAGATGATCTTGGTACGAGGACAACAAGAGCCAACGTGGTGGAAAAACCATGATTTCCTCTTTGTGAGGGACGCGAGCCAAGTGGGCGATACTGATGAGAGGACTTGGGAATTGTGCTAGTGGTCTCAGGAGCACCTGGATCCAGGGAGAGGATATCTCATTATGCTAGTTGTAGACATTGAGGAAGCCAATCTGTAACAACTGGGGAAGATGGAGGTCAAATTTCTTTGGGATGGTGGTCTTCAATTCCTTTGTTGGCAATAAATTCAACAAGGGAATTAAATTTGCGCTTAACATGAGAGAAAATAATGCCTTCTTTCTGGGAGAGGATGTGAGCCAAATGTTGAACAAGATATTACAAGCACTAGCCTATGGATTGCTTGGTGGTTGGAGATCTGTTGAATATGCGTATGTAAATTTGAATGGTGATGTGAGAGTCCCCTTCAACCACTAGAGGGAACACATGTTTAAATTCTGCAACTTGAAGGCCCTCTATTAGGGCTTCAAATTCTGCTGCATTATTGCTTTTCAATTTTATGTGACCCTTGTATATGAAGAATATTTGCCCTGCGTGATCCCTGAAAACTCCTCCAATACTAGCTTCTCCTGGGTTTCCCTTGGAGGCTCCATAAAAATTGAGCTTCTAGGTTGTGAGGAGGATGGGGGCCTAGGAAGAGGGAGAGAAGGCAGATAACTAAGAGGGCAAAGTAGTGTGGCTAAGATTGGGCAGTTTGAGGTTCCACCGAGCAAGGATTTATTTTTCGGACAGGGGGTGGGGGGGGGGGATTGATGATCGTGTGGTGACCAATTCGTTAAGGCTACGGAATCCTCCAGGTGATTGTGGAAGAGATGACATATATAAACATGGGATCTAGAAGAATTATTGAATATCCTGTGGTTCTGCTCATTCCAGACTTCCCACACTAGGAAGAGTGGGGTATAAGACCAGATGAAATTTAGGATGGAATTTTTGAAAGCTGAGGTGGGCCATTGCATGAAGGTGGGAGAAATGCAGCTAGGATCATTGATGTATTTAAGAAAACCACGCTCTAGCTTGTATCATAGGCTATTAGTGTAGGGGCATGAATGGAAGAGACAGTCCAAAGTATTTAGTTGATCCTTATAAAGGGATCACCTTGATGGCACCTTGAAAACCTTTATTAATTAGAATGTACTAGGTGATGACACAATGCTTAGAAATAAGTCACAGAAAGCTTTAAATTTTGGCCACATGTTGAAATTCCATAGATTGGAACAAAAGGGGTCTGGGTCAGGGGGAGGAGGGAAGGAGTGAAGGTTGTATGATTCTTTTACTATAAATTTTCCTGAATTAGTGTAGCCCCACCCGAGAACATCCTTACCATCCCTTTTGCCAATTGTTCTTTTAAGTAGCTCTTGATGAAGGCACAAGTGGTTGTGATCATTTTTCTCCTCCAGACATAGAATGTCTATTGCCCATATGCGGTGAACTGAACCTTCTAATTTCATTCAGATATGTTGAACTATGATACACCCCATGCTCAGAGCTTGATATTGACTGAGGGGGTTGGGAATGACAATGGAAAAAATTGGTGGTTTCTTCCGGGAATAATTCCAGAAATTGAATAAGAAGCCATTTATAATATCCCAGAAGTAGTGGGAGTGGATCACGTGATGTCCTTGACTAGCCAAGTTCCATATTAGAGAGCCTGAAGGGATGTGAGATAGACATGCCAAATCTTGTTGGGGAGTGTTGTTGGCATATTTTTCGTGCCAAATTTTAGTCCATGGTTCCTATTTGTGTTTGATCCATTTCCACTAGGTCTTTGCGTGCCCATGACTTTGTTTATTATTTCTGTGTCCCTGAGCTCCAAACTACCATGTGTTTTGGGGAGGCAAAGAGTGTCCCATTTGGCAGGAGGCCATTTTTGCTTGAGATCGACTCCTCCCCAAAAGAAAGCATGCTGGATGTTCCTTATGCTCTTGAGGATCCATTTTGGGGAAACGAGGACAAAGAATAAGTAGAGGGCAATAAATTGGAGGACATAATTGAGGAGGGTGAGCCTGCTGGAGATGTTGAGGGTTCGATGCGTCCAACAATTAAGATTATAGGATAGCTTGTCAATCATAACCCTCTAGGAGGACTGATTAATTGTTAAGTATTTGAGGGGGGTTCCTAGGTAATTAGAGGGGAGAGAGGCTAAGATAAAGCCAAGGATGCACTGGACATTGTGTTTTGTGATGGAAGGGGTATTGGAGAAGAATATTTGGGATTTGTCTAGGTTGATGTCCAAACCAGAATCCAGAGAGAAGTATATAGTTGTTTGGGGTCTCCAATTGCATTTTCTTCTTGACATATAACCAAAAAATGAGATAAGAACTAGAAATTATGATTGACGCCGCAAAATGTACATTGTAAAAAGGTTAATGGGCTCTCTAATTTCAATTTATTCAAGTGCATAATGTTGCAAAGAAACAAATTGCACATTACTACAAAAGTGTTGCTTCACAACAAACATCACTTTCTTGACATACATGCTGTGTTGTGATGATGCTGATGGTTGTGAACTTGGTTGCAACATGATGTAGTTAATGGATGGAATCCTTGGTGCACTTCTAGGCTGATGTATGGAATCCTTGGTGTTGCAAGTTGTATCACATACATATCATTTTTATAGCTTTCTATTGTGCCAAAATAATGTAAACTTTGTTGCAATGCCTTGTATTGTATGGATGGAAATTTTATCGTAGTGTGATCTATTGCATACATGAAAACAAAACCATGGTTTTACCTTCATGATGTTGGTTACATATTTTTCATCTCTGATAGGATGAGCCACCTCAATATGATAATTTCAAATAAAAATGGGTATAGGAAAATGGCGTTATGTTTTGCTTTTTTATTAATGGAGGGAAAATGAGAGAATATACAATGAAGATCATATTTAGTTCTATACTCTTGTATAAAATATATGGTGTTGTAGATTACAACTTGATTTCATGATGTAGAGAGAACTACAATGATTTAAAAAAAAAAAACTAGCATTGAATCTTGTCATTTGTAGAATAGGACACCAGAGTTTGAGCTTATCATATGTAAACATAAAGATAGATTGCACTGAATTCAATTCATTTTTTGATTATATATTTAATTTTTTAACATGCCTTGCTTTAAGAAAACTTAAATCGAGCCACTTTCATTTCACTCCATCCTCCATATTGGCCTTTATCATCAATAAAAAAGATTAAATGTGTATTGCCTTATTGCATGGAGGAAAACTATTGAATTGTGACTTATTATATTGATGTTATACCATGCAGCACACCATGACCAATCTCCATATCACATCAATTATTTACATCGTTATGCTATGTAGAAAAAGCCAAAATATTTCTTTGTGCAATAGGGCTTCTCCATCACATATTGTGTAAATATTTTTCGTATGTGATAGACCTCATGTATCACATAGTTTAAATGTTTTGTCATTGTAATATGCCATATTTATCATGCCATACAAAAGTTATGTACTACTATGGCATATCACTATGTTTGAGTTTTGTGTGTTTCACCTATTTTTTATGGCGGATAAATCCCTCTTGCAGACAAGAGTGATCTCCCTAGATTCTGAAGAGATATAGTAACAAACAAAACAAGTGACTGCTACCTTTCCTTAATGCACAACTTAAGTATCAAGTATGATATATGTTGGAGCCTCTTACCTTTGTACGACATTCCTGTGAAAGTCCTTTTGATGCTTTCAAAAGCCATTCCTCATTGCATTGAAGGAATATCTGCATGAACATAAACACACAAGGCATAAAAACATAGCATAGAAAAAGATGAAACACAAAGCAAATGAAAATTGCAACATAGAATATATCATAATATTAAAATCATATTAAGTTATAAATTATGCAAAAGATAAAGGAACTTTGCAAATATGATTAAGACAAGTGCAATTAGGAAATAAACAATTGTTTGTATTAATCCAAGGACAAGAAGAAGTAATACAACCTTGCCTTGATGATGTAATCCTCCTCCCTAGAGTCTCCAATCCTCCCCTTAGGCAACAAGCTTTCCATCCCTATTCCAACAACACAAGTTTAAATTCAGAAGTCCCTGTTAGTCCTATGTCTATGTTGAATTTATAGGCCAAGAGGAGGAGATTTGAGATCCTCTTCTCAAGGGATGAGATACTCAAAAGGAAGGATTAGGGTTCCACACAGGGAGGAATTTTTCTCCATGAACAGAGGGACAAGGCCCAATTATGCAGAGGTTCGAGGATTTCAGTTGGGAAATATTCCTCCAACAAGGATTCTGGAAATTACTTTTTATTTTTACTCTCGTTAAGTCATTTGCACAATTTTCAGTGGAAGACAAAGCACAAATTTTCACAGTCACAATGGTCAAAACTGTGATTGTATAGATATTGACTAGGCAAGTGCCTAAAATTAGGTTTCTTGAGCAATGTAATCTACAATTCTTGTTTTCTTTGGTATTTTTTTACTTCCAACATTGCAAGGGAATTATTGGAACACTTCATCAGATAGCGAGAGATCCAAAATGAAAATCATTTGCCTAATTGTGACAAAATGAAGTGTAACAGATTCCCCCCTAAAGTGAAAAGTCAGAAATGATGTTTAAGGATTGAACCACCTTATCATGCCAAATTTTTTATTAGAGACCATGGTTGGAGACATGAAACAAAAAATCAAGGATTACAATACAATATATTCATATAATCATCACTGAGGTAGGCATTCCCATACTATAAGAAAAAGTATCTCAAAGAATAAGTAAGGAAATATACAAAAATCCACGTCAACACTAGACACAATATGGACACAAATATTAAATATGGATCCATATGTACAATCATGAATATTTAAAACTCCAATAGTCCTGGATGGATGAAACTAGATTCATGGTCTTTGTCTTCATCTCTATCGATCTCTAGAACGAATCTAACCATGCAAGTTAATGTATCGAAGTAAAAAATGGTAGCAACCACCTGATTATCAATCAACGATGTGAACCGTTAACATGTGTAAGAGAAACCACCAATAATGAAAATGGTTCTCAAGGTACTCCAGTACAATATATGAAGTGTGATTAAATGCATTGAAGTCAAACCCACATAGAATCATTCGATCAAAGGTAAATGATGAGAACCTTTCGTTGAAAGTGAGAAACCTACCATTAAGGGATGTAGGCTCCAAGGCACTAAAGGAGGTTTCTAGATCATCTTCTTAGATAATGAGTTGAAGTTGACAGGAAGAGATCCCTCACAGGAGGGCCTACGACACGAAACTCATGTCAAGTTTTGAAGAACAAATTTGAAGTATTTCAGGATTGAGTCAGGGATGGCCGACGTAATTGAGGGCTATGAATTTCAAGGTAATTTTGACTGAGGTTGAACTTCTCTTAAACATATTGACGACAAATTTTTTTGAATTGGAAGCATTTGACTCAAAAATGAAACCCAAAACCAAAATGAATATTTTCGAAGAGGTATGATCAACTGAGAGACAAATGGATTTCCCAACCCATACATAAAGATGACGAAGTGTCATGTTCAAGAGCGACATACTACCTTCTATAATACAAAAACAAACATATCTTTCCAATTCCCCCCCACCATTAATAGCAAGTACCTCTTTATTTTTATGTAAGCTTGAGGAGGATAACATCTGCTTGTCCTGTAACAACCTTGGTCAAAATCCATGTAATAAAATTAATAAAGGAAAAATAATAACCATGGTCATTGGACATGTATTCCAAGCTTAATGATGGGAAAAAACATCCTATTGTGGGTGTTCATATAGTTTATTATGGCCATGGAAATTTGAAAAGGCAATGGCAAAGGCTTTGGAAAGGAGAAGTGGCATTTATTGACATTTATTTATGAAAATAATGGAAATTATGAGAAAAGGGAGGTGAAAGGTCATAGGTTGCATGTGAGGAGGAAAATGAAGGAAAATAATGGAAAATGAGGAAATTAGAGTCCTCATTAATATAAATGATTTTGAGGATCAATTGGTAGCATTTTTTTAGTTTAATTTTGGAGCTATCATTCTATTCTCTCTCTCTCACACTCTTGGGAACTTAGATTTTTCTTGGAGAAATCTTGGAGGAGTGTGGCATACTTTGGATTTGGAGCAATGAGGCAAAGGAAAATTAGGAAAGCACAAGAGGACATCAGGATCAATAGCTACAACAGGTTTTTCTTGTAGACATAGAGTTGCATGTATGCTTTCCTTGCTAGTTTTAGCATGTATGTGGTTTATTGGTTATGAAATTTCATTAGCATAAATAATTCCCTAGATTGAAGGTGGATTTGCCTAGCCTTTCCATATCCTAGATAGCCATGGTGTTGTGGGTTTTAATTTTTCTTTCCAGTTGGTTCTCATGTTCCTTTGGCTGTGGGTTGAGTTATTAGTTCATGAAAGCCTTGGTTGAACAAACACTCTAGAAGCTCTATAACAACTTGGGTTGAGTTACTAGTCCTGGAATCCTTGGTTGGATAAACACTTTGGAGCACTTGGTGGGTTGAATTACTAGTCCTGGAAGTTCTAGTTGGACAAACAATCTAGATCCCCACAACAATGATGGGTGGGTTACTAGTCCTGGAAGCCTTGGTTGGAACAAACGCTCTAGAGCCCTGAAAAACTTGGGTAGAGACCGATCTGGTGATGGTTAGTGATGTCCAACCATGAGGTGGAATCACTGTTTTAGGGTTGAGGTTGGTTTGCCTTTGGAAGCCTTGGTTTGGTTTTGGATGGTTCATGAGATCCCACATTCATGCTTGGAATATGGCATGGGGGTGATTGGCTGAAGTGAGTTTTGGATCAACCCAATCTACGGTCAGATGGTACATGTAAGTCCCAGGCCTAGTTGGTAATTCAAATTTTTAATAAGAGTTATGTTCCTTGTTGTACTGATTATCATGTTAATGTTATAGTTGATTTTCCATGGTGTCTACTCGAATTATTTGTTGGTTATATGTTTGGTTATGTGAGTTACCCTAGTTCTGGCTTGCACTCTTGATTTGATAAGTAACATGGTTGATGAATGTGTGAGCTAACAAATTGTTGTTGTAGCTAAATAGTGAGGCTTTGGAACCTTCTTGGTTACCTTCAGATGAAAAATATCAATTTACAGTCAGATAAAAATATTAACTCATAATGGTGCGATTAAAGGTTTTTCCGTTCTAAATCGTAGGTCGCAAGGTCACAATCTATATAGGTTGCAGAATTTCAGTTTAGGTCGCGAGGTCAAGAGCTTGTGAAGTGGTGAAGTCGCGAGTTCCCAATGTTGCGAGGTTGAAATCTTGTGAAGTGGTGAAGTAGCAATGTTGCGAGTTTGTGAAGTGGTGAAGTTGCGAGGTCACGAGCTTGTGAAGTAGTGAAGTTACAAGGTCGCAAGGTCGCGAGCTTGTGAGGTTGCGAGGTTGCAAGGTCGCACACTTGGAGTTTTCATATAATTTCTACCTGAAACCTTGAGAGAAGGTCAAGTTTGGAACTTGTCCCGGGAGGAGTAACATAAGTAGAGCAAGTTAGACTCCATTTCCTCAAGGTCACGTAAGAGGTTGAGTCATATCATAGTAAATATTCATCACATGTTTACCCCCATGGGTCAGTTACTTAGGTAAATGTGGGAGGAGGGTATTACAGAGTGGTATCATAGCATGGTTCACCCCTTGGAATGGATGGGCGGTGTGTGTTGGTTATGCATTCATGTGGGTTGCATATGTGTTCCTTATGCTTGTGGTCTGTGTGCTTGTTGCATATGTATGGCGTGGTCCTAATTGTAGACTTGTAGTGGTGTCGCCACGTGAAATTTGATGGTGTGGTTGTTGGATGTCATCATGGGTGTATGTTTGTTATTCATTGTTTATGCATGTCATTTCTTATATGTGGTTATGCATACATTTATATGGTGATAGTTGTAGTGCACGAGGTCATGGTATGTGATTGATATGTTCATGCATTAATGACTGGACTATGGGTAGAATGATATCTATATGTTGTTATATACATATTATATAATGTATATATTGTTATGATTATGTTTATACACATATCACACTAAATTGGTTGATATTTTAGATGAGATATCCTCCTCGAATTATGCTAAGGTACGTTGGTTGTTTATGATTTGGTTTAGCTGACATAATATGCCTTACAGGAAAGAGATCAAGATGAATAGTAGAATGGTAGAACACAGTTCAAAATAATCTCCCTATGTATTGGATGAGCAAGATGGTGTTGGGAACTCTTCTGATTTAGCAAATACATTGAGAAGTTTGAAGGCAAAAATAAGGAGTTGCAAAGCAGATAACGATAAGATTATTCAGGCAGAAGAGAAACAAGAAAAATTCAATGCAGTAATTCTTCAGAGTTTGTCAAAATTGCAGAAACAAGGACCACTTTGGATCATCCATGGACAGGAGGATAGGATGACTAGGGCATATGGTAGTAGATCTCATAGTGGTCACATGTCAGATATAGATGACACAATTAGAGATGGTAGGTTCTTAGACACTCCATATAGGAGAGGTGATGGACACAAGTACTATTATAGTTTTGGTTCTGACAGGTATCATGATAATCATCATTATCATCCTTACAAGAGGAATGATAAGGGATATTTTCTGGATGAGTTCAAGAAGGCAAAGCCACCTGCATTTGATGAGGAAATGAAGAAGTCATAGGATTACGAATCATGGTTGCTTGGGATGAATAAGTTATTCAGGTTGCATGATTACTCAACGAACATGAAGGCCATAATAACTACATTTAGTCTTAGAGGTAAAGAAAATATATGGTGGGAAGATGTGAAAAATTTCAGAGGTATTCATGAGGAGGAGTTGACTTGGAGTGAGTTCGAGAGACTATTTAGGAAGAAATATCTATCATAGAGATACTATGGCGACAGAGAAAAATAATTCTATGAGCTAAAGATGGGATATATGACTGATGAGGAGTACACTAGCAGATCGAGGTATGTTCCTTACCTCACGGAGGAGAAGGCCAAGATTCAATGATTTTTCAGTTGTCGATATTATTTAAGGACAATATTGAGTTTGATGAGCCTAGATCATTAGAGGAGGCCATCCAGAAGTTAAAGCATTGTTATGAGAAATCAAAGTGCATATATGAGATTAAGTCGGAATCGAAAGTTAATGTAAATAATAAGGGAAAACGAGACAAGAAGCAAGCAAGACCTCAAGATACAAGCAACAAGGAGAATGTCACACCACTTAAGAAGTTCAATGCATCTGAAAGAGGAAATGGAATTCGGTCTGAGGAGCAGAACAAGGGTGAAGGTTGGAAGCCTTTGAAGTGATGGACTTGTGGATGAGAGCATCGCAGGAGAGATTGTCCACAACATCAGGGTGGTAGACTAAATATCTACAGTGCTTAGGAGGTACATACAGTGGGGGATGTTGGAAAAAGTATTCCTAGGATATATGCCGCACTAGATAACAAGTAGGAATATCGCTAGGAATCTATTATCGAGATGGATGATAAGATTTGTGATCAAGTTGTTTCTATTTTGATTGACATGATATATGCAACACTTGATAATAAGTAGGAATATTGTTAGGAATATATTATCAAGATGGATGATAAGCTTTGTGATCAAGTTGTTTCTATTTTGGTTGACCCTGGATCTAATTATAGTTACATTAATCTAGACCTAGTGGATAAGTGTAGTTTAAATAAATAAATGCATGCAGAGTCTTGGTTAGTGCAGTTCACTACAGGTACAAAGGAGAGAGTTCATCATTAGGTAAGAGCTTGTGCATCAAATCTACCTGGGCTCTCTCTGGGTCAATCTCAATAAAATGATCAATAGGGTCCGAGATAACTTCAAATGGGAACTGATTTTAGGCTAGTAAATAAATGTGAAAAGGAAATTTAATGAAAAACTGAGTTTTTTGGGCTGTATGGGACCAAGGAACAGCATGAGCAGAGATTTAATCAAAGGCACAGGGTATTTCATAAGGCGAGATAGGAATGAAGTTTAACAATTAAATTGAAATTAAACGGAATGTAGGAAGTTGTTTAAGAAGATTTAGAAAAGGGCATTAAATGTTGAATAGTTTCCAACGAGAAAAGTTACACAAAAATCTTTGAGCAGCTCCTTGAAATGGAAAATAAATTGGGTTCCTCCTTCTTGTAAAGCATTAGTTGAAACGTTTACATGAATGAAATGTCAAACATCACAGGCTACATATGAAACGGAAAGAAAGACACAATTGCTAAACTCATACCACAAGGATCTTACAAATCAGAGCTACGCCATTTAATTATTTCTCTGTCAAAACTGTACAATGAAACATTGATTTTTCCTCCACACACCTCTGCCAGAACTCCCCTTTACAAAATAATTTACAACAATAAATAAAACTATCTATAGGCAAACTAATCGACTCAAAATGAGGGATGATTTAATCATTATTAACAAACAAAAGATGAAGAGTCGGCCATCTGTTCTGAAGCAGCGTCCCCTTTTCTACTCGAATCTGTTGATGATCAATGAAGAGGTGACATCTGTAATGTAGACCTTCCAAATCACAACTGAAGTCAAAAAATAGACTATCCACTCCTATTTCCCAGCTAATGGTAGATGTCTCCGTTTAAATTTAGACTTTCTTCTGGCCATCATAAATTGTATGCCCATCTTCTATCTCATCTTCACCATTTCCTCCTTCACTTGGGATTGAATCAATGCCATTGAGTGCACTTGAATGAATATCACTACTCAATGCCTCTAGTTATGTCTCTTCAATGTCTTGTTGCCTGAGAAGGTCATCAATTACAGGAAGAGAATCAGGTGAAACACCAATTTCCGCTGTCTGGTTGTGATTCTTATTTTTATCGATTCCAATTTCACTCAGCAAGGACTATTTCAAATCTTCTGTACTAGTTAAATTTCTTCTCCTCTGTGCTTCATTTGATTTAAGTTGTTCAACAGAGAAATGAGAGACCTTCTGAAAAACAGCAATAAAAAAGCCTCCTATATCTTGATCATGGGGAACAATCCTCATACATTGCTCTAGAGGAAGACTGGATACTTCTGCCTCTGCTTCAAACTTCTCATCCTCTACAACATTCACCCCTAATGGTACTTCTAACAATTCTGAAACATTATTTCCATCCCTGCTATCTTGCCCTGTGTAGCGACAAGCCTTTAAACCTTCACAACGCATATCATTCTTGACGGATTTTTCTTCCGCATCTTTATCTGAACAATTAATTACTTTTGGCCCCACTTCAATCTCTGTTTTCTTGCAATCGTGTGTACCATCAAAAATACCGCAATCCTTCAAAGCTTTACCAAAAGGAAACATACTAGGCACTATTGTAGCCTTCCGGTATTTATCAACCTGTCTGTAAGATGTAAGCCAATTGCCTTTATCACGAACCTTCCAACTCTTGAGGCCAGGGCGACGCTTTAACTCGGGAAACTTAGAAGACACATCAAGAAGTTCTATTGATCCCCCACTTTGCCTAATCACCTCCCCAACAACAGCTTCATCTTCAACTGGATTCATTGAGCAAGTAGAGTAAACTAATTTCCCTCAAACTTTCAGCAATGCAACACCTCGCATGGCAATTTGAACTTGAAGGCGATGTACCCCATTGCCAAGTCCAGCATTCCATTTTTTCCAGATATCAAGTGCCTTACGAATTGTTCCATCTCCACTTTTGAATAAAACAATTTTTAATAAAATAACCTTTTGAACTAAAATTCCGCATTTAATAAAGGGGAAAGCAGTGCGCCAGATCCACGGCCTACGTGCATTCCCTCGACGAACACGCCACATACATAGCAATATGGGACACTGAAACACATCTCTGTTGCTGCGTCGTCAACTGTGAAGCCACTCAGCGTCCATGAAGGATCCTTCCAAAGCCAAATTATAACATTGCCTTTATTCAAATATTTTAGCGCTCCTTCCAAAGCCATTGTTGGTAGCCATATTTATCATTGCGTTCCATCATTAACTTCTATAATTCTATCACTTTAATGTGAAGGAAAACAATATTATATATTCAATAATACTGAAAGGGAGAAGCATCCACATGTTGGGATATTGAAAGGGACATTGCCATCTCTGCGCATTCTCTCTGCATGCTCAATACTTTCTGGATCTGATATGCATGTTGTGCTTTGGTTGCTTCTCGCCATTAACAATATCATCGACCAAATGATGGACCATTGACTATCGATACCAACATCAAAATAACAATGGGAGAAAGATTCATTTGGAGAAGAATTTGTTGTTATAATGCGACCGGCATTATGAGAAGTCGTTGATGATATTGTCTCATTTTTACCATTGAAAATAGTAATTAGGGCACAAAACGCTAATCTACAAAAACAATTCAGCGCTCTCTATAATATATCATTTCTCTGATTATTTCTGAATCCTTTGGCACTTCTAGATTTTATGCATATGATCCTTGCAAGAAATCATGAAGCTGTGTTCATTCTAGAACTTCTCTTTCCTGATGGATTTAGAGATTATGATGGTTTCAGAGATTTTACCATATGCAAAAATTTTCGAATAATGGATTCGTTGGTTCTTCAGGTAAGACTTGAAGACATTAGAACAAAACAATATGCAAAGACGCTGGTGGAAAGATATATATGCCAAAATGTAACGTTGGATGGTTGTGTAGTGTTACTATTGTTACCAAAGCGAATCATTTGCTGCAATTGCCATTCTGTTTGAATACCCAGAATGAAGGAACCTGTATCAGAAGAATCCTGATAGAAAAACACATTCTTTGGATGTCTTTTTCCTGTGCAGATGAGAAAATCCATGAGAACAAAAAGTTGGAAACTGTGTTGTCTTCAAATGGTATTGCAATTGACACTGCCCTGCTGACAAATCCGCGCGTGTTAGTGGCAATTTGGAGGAATTATGAACAATTTCGGGCCTCTGGCTTTATGCACCGCGCGGCATAGCCAATGCGCTGCGCCTCCCGGATGCGCTGCGCATGTGTAAAAATACACTGAGTGTTCATGCCCAGTGCGGCCAACCTTTAACACATATTATGTTCTTAGTTTGTAGTTTCCACTGATTTTTGGGCTGATGATGAATCTTGTCAACTTTTGCAGAGATAGATGGCTGGACTTTCAGCATGGGAGACCAAGGCTCCCTGAAGAACTGTAGAACTTGAAACACTTTGACAAATTACATATTTATTACAAAGACACATCTGATGATTTCTTCTTCAAAACATGGTTTTGAAGAAGAATCAATCTCACATTATTGACGATGACATTCCTGAAATAAAAAATTACTGAACCTTCCTCTGGCCTGCAAGTGTTATTTGACATGTTTGAAGACCAACCACTAGTCCTTGACTCTAAAATGACTATTTTTGACCAAAATAGCATTAGTGACTGCAAATGACAAGAAATGAAATTTGGTGAATTTGACTCTGACGGAAGACTGACAAGACTGAGTCTAACATTGGCTCCAATGGGGATGGCAGCTGTCGCTTCTTGGAGGTGCCAAGAACTGCAGATCTTTGGGAGAGTAGACAGTGCCTCCATCCATTGGGCTATGGAGTCCATTATTGCAAGAAATCGACACGATTAATTTATTAACTGGAAACTGACTGAAATTATTGAAAAACTGACTCGGCAAACTTGAAACTAAAACTACAATGAAACTGGAACAAAATGCTGCCTTTGGCTGCTTATTTATCTACCCTACTTTGCTGCAGAGTCCATGAATCAAGTAATGTTGTAATGCCAGGTCAACCATTCAAGTAAATCTGAGAAGGATGCTGCTTGAGAGTGCTTCAACCAGGACATAGATGTAATTACTGGCAGCCATACCTGCACATAATAAGTCTGGTTATGTAAAAGACAATCTGATCTATCTTTCAAACTGAAAAACAGTTCCATGTACATCGCAATAGGATCGCAAAAGCCAGACTCTATTTTCTGCCCCAACTCCGCAATACATACTTCCAGCTGCACACTGTCAATGCAAACATCTGTAGGCAGCTCTATTGTTTCTTGTTTTGAAGGAGGGAGAGTTTCCAAGAACTTTTTAGGATCTCGGAATTCATATGATTGGATCTGATCATTCAAATATTGAATCTCCTTCTCAAATATTTCAACAATTAACTCATAGACACCAGTTTTAGCTTCAAAAGGAAACTTCGGAGATTTCAAACATTGAAGCAAGACACTGAAAAATTCTTCATTAATTTCAAAATCCACTAACTGATTTCTTACTTCTTTTACAGCTTCACACAGTGCAGGGTTTGCCACATACCCTACCATTGCATGAGTGGATCAGCGGGCACTGGAATCTCTGGATCGAGTTGGAGTCGCCAGGTGAATGTTTCAGCCTTCATATGGGTCTGACTGCTACCCACCATCAGCAATCGGATCTGAACTTTGTCATCCTGTACCGGGGAGGACTTCCCCAGTATGGTCGCCACTATGTTAGCACTCAAATATTCCTCAGGCTGAGGAAGGAAAAACTCGAGGCAACATCAAACCAAGCTCAGCCTCGTAGCTAGCCCTACGAGGACAGGAGAGGGCTCTCTCCAGTCAATCTCGATAAATTGAGCAGTAGGGTGCGAGATGACTTAAAATAGGAAACTGATTTTAGGCTAGTAAATAGATGTGAAAAGGAAATTTAATGAATAACTGAGTTTTCTGGGTTGTATGGGACCAAGACAGCAAGAGCATAGATTTAATCAAAGGTATAGAGTATTTCATAAGGTGAGATAGGTATGAGGTTTAAAAATTAAATTGAAATTAAATGGAATGTAAAGACTGTTTAAGAAAGCTGAAAAGGGCATTAAACAATGAATCCTTTCCAACAGAAGAAAATTACACAAATACTGAACGCTCCCTCAAGGCAGGGCAAGTAAATTGGGTTCTACCTCCCTTACTGTAAAGAATTCAGCTGGAAACGATTATGAATGAACTATGAAACATTACAAAAGACATATGAAACAGAAAGAAAGACACATTTGCTAAATTCGTACCACAAGAATCTTATAAACCAGAGCTGCAACCTTTCATTATTCCTCCTTAATCAAAATTTGTCTGATAGAAGCTCTCAATTATCTCCATATGTTTCCGAACTCTCTTTTTCAAAATAATTTACAACAATAAATAAAACCATCTGGCAGGCAAGTGATCGACTCAAAATGAGGATGATTTAATCAACATTATGACAAGAAAGATGAAGAGCCGACCATACGATTGCAGGAAACGAGGCGTCCCCTTTTCTACTCGAATCTGTTGATGATCAATGAAGAGGTGACATCTGTAATGTAGACCTTCCAAATCACAACTGAAGTCAAAAAATAGACTATCCACTCCTATTTCCCAGCTAATGGTAGATGTCTCCGTTTAAATTTAGACTTTCTTCTGGCCATCATAAATTGTATGCCCATCTTCTATCTCATCTTCACCATTTCCTCCTTCACTTGGGATTGAATCAATGCCATTGAGTGCACTTGAATGAATATCACTACTCAATGCCTCTAGTTATGTCTCTTCAATGTCTTGTTGCCTGAGAAGGTCATCAATTACAGGAAGAGAATCAGGTGAAACACCAATTTCCGCTGTCTGGTTGTGATTCTTATTTTTATCGATTCCAATTTCACTCAGCAAGGACTATTTCAAATCTTCTGTACTAGTTAAATTTCTTCTCCTCTGTGCTTCATTTGATTTAAGTTGTTCAACAGAGAAATGAGAGACCTTCTGAAAAACAGCAATAAAAAAGCCTCCTATATCTTGATCATGGGGAACAATCCTCATACATTGCTCTAGAGGAAGACTGGATACTTCTGCCTCTGCTTCAAACTTCTCATCCTCTACAACATTCACCCCTAATGGTACTTCTAACAATTCTGAAACATTATTTCCATCCCTGCTATCTTGCCCTGTGTAGCGACAAGCCTTTAAACCTTCACAACGCATATCATTCTTGACGGATTTTTCTTCCGCATCTTTATCTGAACAATTAATTACTTTTGGCCCCACTTCAATCTCTGTTTTCTTGCAATCGTGTGTACCATCAAAAATACCGCAATCCTTCAAAGCTTTACCAAAAGGAAACATACTAGGCACTATTGTAGCCTTCCGGTATTTATCAACCTGTCTGTAAGATGTAAGCCAATTGCCTTTATCACGAACCTTCCAACTCTTGAGGCCAGGGCGACGCTTTAACTCGGGAAACTTAGAAGACACATCAAGAAGTTCTATTGATCCCCCACTTTGCCTAATCACCTCCCCAACAACAGCTTCATCTTCAACTGGATTCATTGAGCAAGTAGAGTAAACTAATTTCCCTCAAACTTTCAGCAATGCAACACCTCGCATGGCAATTTGAACTTGAAGGCGATGTACCCCATTGCCAAGTCCAGCATTCCATTTTTTCCAGATATCAAGTGCCTTACGAATTGTTCCATCTCCAATTTTGAATAAAACGATTTTAATAAAAATAACCTTTGAACTAAATTCCGCATTTAATAAAGGGAAAGCAGGGGTGCGCTAAGTCCGGCTACGGTCACACGACTAACACGCCACAGACATAGCAATATGGGACACTGAAACACATCTCTAATTGTAGCAATCTCTATTGCTGCGTCGTCAACTATGAAGCCACTCAGCTTCCATGAAGGATCCTTCCAAAGCCAAATTATAAACATTGCCTTTATTCAAATATTTTAGCGCTCCTTCCAAAGCCATTGTTGGTAGCCATATTTATCATTGCGTTCCATCATTAACTTCTATAATTCTATCACTTTAATGTGAAGGAAAACAATATTATATATTCAATAATACGGAAAGGGAGAAGCATCCACATGTTGGGATATTGAAAGGGACATTGCCATCTCTGTGCATTCTCTCTGCATGCTCAATACTTTCTGGATCTGATATGCATGTTGTGCTTTGGTTGCTTCTCGCCATTAACAATATCATCGACCAAATGATGGACCATTGACTATCGATACCAACATCAAAATAACAATGGGAGAAAGATTCATTTGGAGAAGAATTTGTTGTTATAACGCGACCAGAATTATGAGAAGTCGTCGATGATATTGTCTCATTTTTACCATCAAAAATAGTAATTAGGGCACGAAACGCTAATCTACAAAAACAATTCAGCGCTCTCTATAATATATCATTTCTCTGATTATTTCTGAATCCTTTGGCACTTCTAGATTCATGCATATGATCCTTGCAAGAAATCGTGACGCTGTGTTCATTCCAGAACTTCTCTTTCCTGATGGATTCAGAGATTTTACCATATGCAGAAATTTTCGAATAATGGATTCGTTGGTTCTTCAGGTAAGACTTGAAGACATTAGAACAAAACAATATGCAAAGACGCTGGTGGAAAGATATATATGCCAAAATGTAACGTTGGATGGTTGTGTAGTGTTACTATTGTTACCAAAGCGAATCATTTGCTGCAATTGCCATTCTGTTTGAATACCCAGAATGAAGGAACCTGTATCAGAAGAATCCTGATAGAAAAACACATTCTTTGGATGTATTTTTCATGTGCAGATGAGCAAATCCATGAGAAAAAAAAGCTGGAAACTATGTTGTCTTCAAATGGTATTTCAATTGACACTGCCCTGCTGAAAAATCTGCGCGTGTTAGTGGCAATTTGGAGGAATTATGAGCAATTTCGGGCCTCTGGCTTTATGCGCCGCGCGGCATAGCCAATGCGCCGCGCCTCCCGGATGCGCCACGCATGTGTAAAAATACACTGAGTGTTCACGCCCAGTGCGCCGCGGGCTCCTTTGTATGCGCCACGCGTAGCCCATTTTGCAATAATTTGAACTTTGGCACTTCACCTTTAACACATATTCTGTCTTAGTTTCCACTGACTTTTGCGCTGATGATGAATCTTGTCAAATTTTGCAGAGATAGATGGCTGGAATTTCGGCATGGGAGACCAAGGCTCCCTGAAGAACTGTAGAACTTGAAACACTTTGACAAATTACATATTTATTACAAAGACACATCTGATGATTTCTTCTTCAAAACAGGGTTTTGAAGAAGAATCAATCTCGCATTATTGACGATGACATTCCTGAAATAAAAACTTACTGAACCTTCCTCTAGCCTGCAGGCATTATTCGACATGTTTGAAGACCAACCACTAGACCTTGACTCTGAAAATGACTCTTTTTGACCAAAATAGCATTAATGAATGCAAATGACAAGAAATGAACTTTGGTTGAATACGACTCAGCGGAGGATCGACAAAGGTCGAGTCTAACACCTACTTCAACACATCTAGATTTATTGCCGTTGGGATCATACATTATGATTTTGGGTATGGATTGGTTGTATCTTTATAGGACCAAGGTGGATTTTTATGACAAGGCTATTGAGTGCCTGGATGACAATATGGAACAAAGAGCCTTGCAAGGTAAGAAGAAAAGCAACATCGGTTAGAATGGTAGCAATTATGTAGGCAAAGCTTAGTCTTAAAAAAGGGTGTGTGTTATTTGCGATGCACATTTCTAGTGACAAAGGGAAGAAGTTTGAATGGACGAGAAGAATGTGCAACAAGTTTTTGGCTTGATTGAAATAGTTGTTGACAAATGATCCAATGCTAAATATTGTGTAGAAAATCCACGTAGATTCATATTGATATTTGTAATATGAAAAAAAATATACTTGAATCTCCCCTAAAAAATTGTGGAAACCAATTACGATCGCAAAATCACATGAACAAGAAAGAGAAATAATTTCAATCGCACAACAAAAATATTTATGCGGGAAAGCCTCAACTAAAAAAACCCACTATCTATATATTTCATAAGTCAAATAATCTAAGACAATACAATGCTTCTCTTAGGCTTGAGAACTCTATGCACTATCTGCTATGTCTGTCTCACACTATCCTAGGCTATCTTTGGTTCAATACTTAACCAATTTATTGCCTCTAGATGCCCTAACTTGCTTATGCAATACCTAGGGAAATTGAGTCCCTATTAATTAGGAAATTACCCAATAATGATTGCGCAATACATCTAAGGCTTTTTTCTAACTCCATGCACCACCTATACAATTTTCTAATTATACAAGCGATAGTACACTTCCATTTAACTCCAATATCAACTCGGTCTTCCTCGGAATTGACATGAAGGAGTTATTTTTGAGTGAATTATCGGTTATCTAATTGATCAATACATGTGAATTAAATTGGATTTAATTCACTTGACCTCTCACTAGTTCCTCCACGAGTTAGAACTAGTTAAACTTATTTTTAACTCAAATAATTAAGTTAAATTATTACAACTCAAAATAAACTACAACTAGACCTCCTAAAACTTAGGGAGAACCCTACATGCCTCTAGTTTGGCCCTCAACTCAAATTAGACCGGGATAACTAAGTATTCACGACTTAGTTAACTCATGCAAGTTGTCATGTGATGTGGAATTACAATTTTCTTCTAATTTGATTAAGGGAAAATTAAATTAAAATCCCTTTTGATGCCATTTTCAATATTTCTCGTTTCCATTTTCAACACTCCCTCTTAGCAAGAAAGGAATTCAACTCTATCCCGATCAGATACCTTTGGAATGTTCTCCATGGAATACTTCTCTCTAGTGTTGTTGCTACGCAACTTCGAAACTAAAAATCATCCAAATTGAATCAATTGTGATTAGTATGATGCATCCGTCACTGAGTCTCGACTACTACTAGCTACTACAATGTCTCTTTGAAAAATCTACGTTGCTTTCTTGACTACGCATTGTGCCATCTGCACAACTACCAACTCGCATTGTGCTCCCCGGTATTTGTTGCTACTAGTCTCTGCATCATCTGTCACTTTGGCATCTAAATCTATTAACGATCAACGATCCATCTTTACTCTTTGTATTCGTGGGCCCCCATGATGATAAAAAACACCTCAATGGACCACGCCCAAATTTCTTCACTCTTGGGACTATGCCTTCACATCGCCCCACCTCTCGCTCGGAGGTATGATTGCATGTACTCACTTTGCCCACTTGGATCGAAATTTCCCCCCAACTAGAGGTCTCTAGTTGAATGGATGTCTCCACTCGGTCTCCCTCTCTTCTTCTCCAATTGTGGATACTCGACAACTTGTTGAGGCTTCTTCTAAGGTTGCGGGTTGATAGGTATTTCATGCTCCCTCTCAACCACCAAGTCTCTAACCTTTTCCTTACTCTTCAAAGCTTTGCATGCATCTTCAACCTCGAGAGCATACATGTTCTTGACTCACACTGCTGATATGCTTCACCTATCCCGTGCCGATGTCTCTAAGGAAAACCTTTCCTTTGCTAAATATCACACCATTGCTACGATCTTCCAATACGCAAAGAAAACAAGATTATTCTTTAGTCCTGAACAAACAACACATCCGTGAGTACGAGATGGGATCCCTGACTCTCTACGAAAAGTAACTATCTCGATGCCGATCGTGCTATACCTCCCATCATATTCGGACTATATGTTTTGGTTGAGGGTTTTTCTCCTCCAAGTCACTTGGAGAGATCTCTATTCCTCGTCATATGGAACGAGGCATCATTTTCGAAATACAACATGCATCCCATCATAGTGATTTCCATGCATGAAATGAGAGTGAAATCAAGTTCAAATTGTGAAGCTAGAGCTTCACACCTTTCATGCACTCGTAGCCTCATTCTTGCTTGCCTTCTTTTGTGGACATTTCGTGGCATAGTGCTCGAACTCGTGATAGTGAAAACACTTGATGTTGGACACGTTTTTCTTCTTTCCCTCTTTGCCTTGGGACTTATTTCCCTTAGCTTTCTTACCTATAATGACTAATTCAAAGTCCACTTCTTTGGAAGAGGTCCCATCTCAGGGTGTTTCTCCTAATCTCTTCTTGCACCAAGTCGGACCACAATCGTTCCCACTCCTGGTAGCTTCTCCTTTCCATTTACCTAATCTCGGTAGTTATGCCAACTCTTGGGAAGGCCTAGAAGTGCTAGGCTCACTAGATCATCCTCAACAACAATAGCACCAACATTGACTTGGCACTTTTTAAATGGAAAAACTTCGCACATGCGTAACATTTGATCCAAAACTCGGATTGAGGTGAAATTTATATCCCCAAAAAAGGTCTCACCAAAGAAATTTGAGTACGATGGTGATATCATATTTCAATTTCACAAACATTGAAAATGAAACATTTTTTCATAACCCCATATTCACGACACGAGTATGAAAGTTGAATAAAGTGATTAAATAACACCTTCCACAACTTGAAATAATACAAAGAAGTGAAAAAGAGCATTACATAACCCATAAAATGTGATAAAATACATGTCAATAATATTCCACTCCAACATGATTATTATACACCATATGTCTAATGGTATCATTGTTACTTAAATACCATGCAATTCTATACATTTTTTAAATAATATTTATTTACATCTAAAATATTATATGTAATAATTAATAAATAATATTTAAACTTTATATATTATCCCAAGATAAAAAAAAACTCATTAATATACCTAAATGGTACACTATCAACATATGTAGAAATATTTTATACACACCATCTATATTATTGATCCAACTTTAAAGTGTATCTATCAAAACATCATATTTATCCCGATTAATAAATTTCCTTTCATACACCTTTATGATTATTATATCTTTACATTAAAAAAATATAAATTCTACGCAAAAAGATATGAATTTTTAAATTTCCTCTCATAATACCTTTATGCATATTTTATCTTTACATTTTAAAAAGTTATGAACCTTATCTATGTACCAAACGAGACATAATATTTACATTGTAAATTTCCTCTCATAGTACGATTATGCTTATTTTGTGTACATAATGTCATTAATCAACATATGGTTTAGAAATATTTATGGTCCACCTTGTGATCCACACGAACAATGCTCCGAAGGGCCCATTAGTGGAACCCATCAAACCCAACAACTTTTAATGAATTATAGTCATGATCCACTTCTTTTCTAAGCAACACATAATCCATGTAAATATGGTTTGAAGTTTTTAAGGGCCACCAATACATGGGAACTTTTAACCTCGTTAAAGTAACTGAACCAACTTTCCAACTTCATTATTCGTTCTTATCAAAGTAGGGAGTATAGTTTAGTTTAGTTTTGTTTTTTGTTTTTTAAATAGGCTCAATTGTTCATTATTATTTTTGGTGTTGGTTATCATGTTACGTATTTGTTTGGATGACAATTTTCTTGTCAGAATTTGGAATTTTTTTTTCTCTAAAACTAAGGATGTTGGAGTATTTGATTCGTTTTTTTGATGGTGGAAGTTGATTTAGCACCATCAAGAAATGCAGGGCACTCAAAATTTCGAAGTTTGACAGTTGTAACTTAGATTTTCAAAAAATATGCCGAATTTGATAGGTTTTTTAGACCACATTATTATTTTTCCTCTTTGTTAATATATATATATATATATATATATATATATATATATATATATATATATATATATATATATATATATATATATATGTGTGTTTATTTTATTTTCTTATTTGTCATCACAAATAAATGATTTAAAATACAATTATTAAAAAATGTAAGAAATGGCCATTTATGTCACACTATTTATGAAGTGATAAAAAAGAGGGGTGCTACAATCTATGCCATTAATGCGGGGGATGTTATAATATATATAGGTGCACTACATTTTTATCTAATTGATGTCTCATTTCATGGAAGCTTGCATGCACTTGCTAGAAAGAAAATCAACTTGAATGGCACAATCTTGTATAAAGAACGCTTGAAAGAGAACCTGAATGTAATTGATGGATAAAAGAGTGGATATTGAAACCATTATAGGGACACTTCCATGGCCTTGACAATTGAGCAACCTACTTGAGTCACCAATGTTGCACCCACTTTAGTCGAAGGAGCGACTAATACAACCCCCATTGTGACAATATTAAACTATCAAAACTCTAAGTTTGATCTTGTCCCAATGCTTTACCACCACCAAAGAATTGTAGCTACTCAAAAATGTGTATGTACATTGTACATTGGCTAATGTAATGATTTTTTTCACTCTACAGTTCACCAAAGCAATATTTATTTTAAATTTTGTTGTTTAGATTGACCTAATTCTTCAAGAGAAATGAGTGTAGTTTGTTATCATTCCCAGTTTCCCAAGGTTGAGAATGGGGACTGAAGGAGGTAACCACAAACCAACCTTTAGGTTAGGTAGCTAGCCCTACCAAAATCATAGAGGACTCTCTCAATGTCACTTGTAGATTAGGGTTTTGTTATGAATGGATATATAATGATCTTAGGCTAGTTATGATGCTTAGTAGATTAGGGTTTTGTTTGTTTGAAGTTTTTTCCGGATAGGAATGACGATCAATTAACTAGGTCTAGAGTTTAGATATGATTTCAAAGGTTAAATTGTAGAAACAAGGATGAGGCGCGGTAGGTAAACTCATGAACTTACTTAATTTGTCATTATGTATAGGGTTTTGAAAGAGAAGGAGTCGAATGAGCATCTAAATGAATTCATTCATCAAAAGAGTAAACACATCCATGTAAATCTTATAAAATAGAGCATAGAAGACAATGATTTCTCGTTTATAAACTCATAAGATTAACATACAAAAGCATGCATGTGATGAAAAAGGTAACATAACATTTAAGTTGATGTTTAGAAACCATTCATGCATTAATGATTGGACTATGGGTAGAATGATATCTATATGATGTTATATATATATGCTATAATTTATATGTTGTTATGATTATGTTAATACATGTATCACACTAAATTGGTTGATCTTAGCGTATGAGATATCCTCCCCGAATTATGCTAAGGTATGTTGGTTGTTTATGATTTGGTTTAATCGACATAATATGCCTTACAGGGAAAGAGATCAAGATGAATAGTAGAATGGTAGAATATGTTCAAAATATTCTCCCTATGTATCGGATGAGCAACATGGTGTTAGGGAACTCTTCGTAGTTTAGTGAGATACATTGAGAAGTTTGAAGGCATAAATAAGGAGTTGCAAAAGCGAGATAATGATAAGATTATTCAAGCACAAGAGAAACAAGCATAAGTCAATGTAGTAATTCTTCGAGGTTTGTCATAATTGTAGAAACAAGGACCACTTTGGATCATCCATGGACATGAGGATATGATGACTAGGGAAATATGGCTGATAGTTCTCATAGTGGTCATATGTCGAAAATAGATGACACAATTAGAGATGGCGGGTTCTTAGACACTCCATATAGGAGAGGTGATGGACACTGAGGACTATTATAGTTGTGGTTCTAACTGGGTATCATGATAATCATCATTATCATTCTTACAAGAGGAGTGATAGGGGATATTTTTTCGGATGAGTTCAAGAAGGCAAAGCCACACGCATTTTATGAGGAAATGAAGAATTCATAGGGATTACAAAGTAAGGTTGCTTGGGATGAATAAGTTATTCGAGTTTCATGATTACTCAACGAACATGAAGGCCATAATAGCTACATTTAGTCTTAGAGGTAAAGAAAATATATGGTGGGAAGATGTGAAAAAATGTCGAGGTATTCATGAGGAGGGAGTTGAATTGGAGTGAGTTCGAGAGACTATTTAGGAAGAAATATCTATCATAGATATACTATGACGATGAGCAAAATAATTCTTTTGAGCTAAAGATGGGATATATAGATGATGAGGAGTACATTAGCGAGATTGAGGTATGTTCCTTACCTCGAGAGGAGAAGGCCAAGATTCAACGATTTATCGGTTTGCAGTAGTATTTAAGGACAATATTGAGTTTGATGAGCCCAAATCATTAGAGGAGGCCATCCAGAAGTTAAAGCATTGTTATGAGAAATCAAAGCACATATATGAGATCAAGTCGGAATCAAAAGGTAATTTAAATAATAAGGGAAAATGAGACAAGAAGCAAGCAAGACCTCAAGATAGAAGCAACAAAGAGAATGTCGCACTCACCCAAGAAGTTCAATGCATCCGATAGAGGACATGGAATTCGAGTCTGAGGGAGAGAACAAAGGGGTGAAGGTTGGAAGCCTTTGAAGTGTTGGACTCGTGGAGGAGAGCATCGCAGATAGAGATTTTCCACAACATTAGGGTGGTAGATAAAGATCTACAATGCTCTGGAGGCTTTACATACGGTGAGGGGATGTTGGAAAAAGTATTCCTAGGATATATGCAACATTTGGATAACTGAGTGTAGGAATATTGCTGGAATCTATTATCGAGATGAATAATAAGCTTTGTGATCAAGTTGTTTCTATTTGATTGACATGATATATGAAACACTTGATAACATGTAAGAATATCGCTAGGGAATCTATTATCGAGATGGATGATAAGCTTTGTGATCAAGTTGTTTCTATTTTGATTGACCCTGGATCTAATTATAGTTATGTTAATCCCGACCTCGGTGGATGAGTATAGTTTAAATAAATAAGTGCATGCGAGAGTCTTGGTTAGTGCGATTCACTACAAGTACAAAGGAGAGAGTTCATCATTGGGTAAGAGCTTGTGCATTTAAGTTGAATGGTATGACTACCTCAACACACTCTGAATTTATTACCATTGGGATCATACATTATGATTTTGGGTATGGGACTGGTTGTATCTTTATAGGACCAAGGTGGATTGTTATGACAAGGCTATTGAGTGCCTCGGATGACAAAGCGGAACAAAGAGTCTTACGAGGGTAAGAAGAAAGTAACATCAATTAGAATGGTGGCGACTATGTAGGCGAAGCACGGATCTTAAAAAAAGGGTGTGTGTTATTTGCGAGTGCACATTTCTAGTGACAAAGGGAAGAAGTTTGAATGGAAATAAGAATGTGCAACAAGTTTTTGAGCAGTTGAAAGAATTGTTGAAAAATGATCCAGGTGCTAAATATTGTGTAGAAAGTCCACGTAGATTCGATTGATATTTATAATATCAGAAAAAAAATACTTGAATCTACCCTACAAATTACGGAAACCAATTATTATCGCAAAACCACATGAACAAGAAAGAGAAAGAATTTCAATCGCACAACAAAAATATTTATCTAGGGAAAGCCTCGCTAGAAAACCCCACTATCTCGTATATTTCATAAGTCAAAGTATATGAGACAATACAATGCTTCTCTTAGGCTTGAGAGCTCTATGCCCTATCTCCGTCTGTCTCCACTATCCTAGGCTATCTTTGGTTCAATACTTAACCAATTTCTTGCCTCTATATTCCCTACCTTGCTGCGCAATCCTTAGGGAAATTGAGTCCCTATTAACTAGTAAATTACCCAATAATGATTACGCATTACATCTAAGGCCTTTTCTAACTCCATACACCACCTATACAATTTTATAATTATACAACCGATAGTACACTTCCCCTTTAACTCTAATATCAGCGGGTCTTCCTCGGAACCGACATGAAGGAGTTATTTTTGAGTGAGTTATCGGTTATCTAATTAATCAAGACATGTGAATTAAATCGAGATTTAATTCACTTGACCTCTCACTAGTTCCTTCATGAGTTAGAACTAGTTAAACTAATTTTAACTCAAATAATTAAGTTAATTTATTACAACTCAAAATAAACTACAACTAGATCCCCTAAAACTTAGGAAGAACTCTACATGCCTCTAGTTTTGCCCTCAACTCAAATTAACTCAGGATAACTCAAGTCTTCCCGACTTGGTTAACTCGCCTAGCTTTGTCATTTGATGTGGAATTACAATTTTATTCTAATGTAATTTAGGGGAAAATTAAATTAAAATCCCTTTTGATGCCATTTTCAATATTTCTTGTTCCCATTTTCAGCACTCCCTCTCAAAAAGAAAGGAATTCAACTCTATCCCGATCCGATACCTTTGGAATGTTCTCCATGGAATACTTCTCTCTAGTGTTGTTGCTACCGCAACTTCCGAAAACTAAAAAGCATCCAAATTGAATCAATTGTGATTAGTATGATGCATACAGTACCCGAGTCTCTAGTCGCTACTAGCTACTACAATGTCTACTAAAGAAATATGCGTTGTTACTACGACTCATGTGTGCAATCTGCTGCGCTGCAAATCTACACCTGTGCTCCCCGAGTATCACGTGCTCCTAGTCTTTGCATCTATCACTTTGGCATTTAATTGTATTAACCGCCATGTGATCCATCGTTTACTCGCTATTCTCGTGGCTCCCACGTAGCTAAGGTAATGATCCATGAGGATAAAAAAACAACTTAAGTGATTCCGCCCAAATTTCTTCACTCTTGGGACTATGACTTCACATCGCCCCACCTCTCCCACAGGGAGGTATGGCTGCATGTGCTCCCTTTGCCCACTTGGCTCAAAATTCCCCCCAACTAGAGGTCTCCGGTTGAATGGATGTCTCCACTCGATCTCCTCTCTTCTTCTGCTCAATTGTGGCTACTCCACAACTTGCTCGAGGCTTCTTCTAAGGTTGCGAGGTTGATAGGTATTTCATGCTCCCTCTCAACCACAAAGTCTCTAACCTTTTACTTACTCCTCAAATCTTTTCATGCATCTTCGACGTCGAGAGCATACATGTTCTTGATTCACACATCGATATGCTTCACACTGTCCGATGGTGATGTGTTTAAGGAAAACTTTTCCTTTGCTAAATATCACACCATTGCCATAGTGTTCCAATATCGCGACGAAAACAAGATTCTTCTTTAGTCCCTGGAATAAACAACACATCCAGTAAGTCCGAGATGGGATCCCGAATCCTCCGAAAATTAACTTTACCGATATCTGGTCGCGTTATACCTCCCATCATATCCAAAGTATATGTTTTTCTTGAGGTCTTTCTCCTCCAAGTCATCTGGAGAGATCTCTATTCCACACGTCATATGGAACGAGGCACCGTTTTCGATATACCACATGCATCCCATCATAGTGCTTGCGATGCATGCAATGAGAGTGAAATCAAATTCAAATTGTGAAGCTAGAGCTTCACCTATTGCCTCTATGTAGCCTCATTCTTGCTTTGCCTTCTTCTCGTGGATATTTTGTGGCATAGTGCCCGAACTTGATGGCAGTGAAAAACACTTGATGTTGGACATGTTTTTCTTCTTTCCCTCTTCGCCTCGAGATTTCTTTCCCTTAGCTTTCTTTCCTTTAATGACTAATTCAAAGTTCGCTTCTTTGGAAGAGGTCCCATCTCTCGTGTTTCTCCTAATCTCTTCTCGCACCAAGCTCGGACCACAATCATTCCCACTCTGGTAGCTTCTCCCTCCCATTTACCAAATCCTAGTAGCTATGCCAACTCTTGGGAAGACCTAGAAGTGCTAGGCTCACTAGATCATCCTCAACAATAGTAACACCAACATTGACTTGACACTTTTTAAATGGAAAAAATTCGCACATGCATACCATTTGATCCAAAACTCGGATTAAGATGAAATTTATATCCCCAAAAAGCTCTCACCAAACTCGAGTACGATGGTGATATCATATTTCAATTTCACAAACATTGACATTTTTTCGTAACCCCATATTCACGACACACTATGAATGTCGAATAATATTATTAAATAACATCTTCCACAACTCAAAATAATACAAAAAAGTGAAAAAAAACATTAAATAAAATAATAATTACATACCACATAAAATGTGATAAAATACATGTCAATAATATTCCACAACAACATGATTATTATACACAATATGTCTAATAATACACAATATGTCTAATAATAGTATCACTGTTACTTAAATACCATACAATTCTATAATTTTTTAAATAATATTTATTTTCATCCAAAATATTATATATAATAATTAATAAATAATATTTAAAACTTTATGTATTACCCAAAGATTAAAATAAACTCATTAATATGCCTAAATGGTACACTATCAACATATGTAAAAAATATTTTATACACACCATCTATATTATTGATCCAACTTTAAAGTGTATCCATCAAAACATCATATTTATCCCGATTAATAAATTTCCTTTCCTACACCTTTATGATTATTATATCTTTACATTATATATAAATTCTACGCAAAAAGATATGAATTTTTAAATTTCCTCCTCATAATACCTTTATGCATATTTTATCTTTTATATTTTTAAAAGTTATGAATCTTATCTATGTTGTACCACGCTATCAAATATGTACCTACTGAGACATAATATTTACATAGTATTCTCTCTCATAGTACCATAATGCTTATTTTGTGTACATAATGTCATTAATCAACCTATCAAAGATATTTTGTTTAGAAATATTTATTGTCCACCTTGTGATTCACACTGAACAATGCTACGAAGGGCCCATAGTGGAACCCCATCAAACCCAACAACTTTTAATGAATTATAGTCATGATCCACTTCTTTTCTAAGCAACACATAATCCATGTAAATATGGTTTGAAGTTTTTATGGGCCACCAATACATGGGAGCTTTTGACCTCAGTTAGTAACTGAACCAACTTTCCAACTTCATTATTCGACTCTTGTCAAAGTAGGGAGTATAGTTTTTTGTTTTTAAATATGTTCAATTGTTCATTATTTTTTTTGGTTTATTATTTTTGGTGTTGTCTACTCGACGTTACAAATTTGTTTGATGATAATTTTCTTGTCGAATTTGGTATCAAAAATTAAGAATTTTGGAGTGTTTGATTCATTTTTTTGATGGTAGAAATTGATTTAGCATCATCAAGAACCTTTGGGGCACCTAAATTCTGAAGTTTGACAGTTGTAAACCTAGATTTTCAAAAAATTATGGCTGAATTTGATAGGTTTTTTTAGACCACATTATTATTTTTCCTCTTTGTTAATTATATATATAATTTCGTGTGTTTATTTTATTTTTTTATTTGTCATCACAAATAAATGATTTAAAATACAATTATTAAAAATGTAAGAAATGGCCATTTATGTCACCTATTTATGAAAGTGATAGAGGTGCTACAATCTATGCCATTAATACGTGGGATGTTATAATCTATATGGGTGCATCACATTTTATCTAATTGATGTCTCATTTCATGGGAAAGCTGTATGCACTTCAGCTAGAAAGAAAAATCAACTTGAATGGCACAATCTTGTATAAAGAAGCGTGCAAAGAGAACCGAAAGTAATTGATGGATAAAAGAGTGGATATTGAACCATTATAGGGACACTTCCATGACTGACAATTGAGCAACCTACTTGAGTCACCAATGTTGCACCCACTTTAGTCGAAGGAGCGACCAATATAACCCCCATTGTGACAATATTAAACTCATCGAAACTCTAAGTTTGATCTTGTCCCAGTGCTTTACCACTCACCAAGAATTGTAGCTACTGGAAATTGTGTATGTACATTGTACATCGCACTGTAATGTAGATTTTTTCCACTCTAGCGCTTCACGAGCAATGTTATTTTTAAATTTTGTTGTTTAGTTGACCCTAGTTCTTCGAGAGAAATGAGTGTAGTTTGAAACTTATCATTCCCCGGTTTCCAAGGCCGAGAATGGAACCGAAAGGAGGTAGCACAGTCCAGCCTTTGGAGTCAGAGTAGCCAGCTACCAAAACCATAGAGGGCTCTCTCGATGTCACTTGTGTAGGGTTCTCGTTATGGCTCGGATATATAATGATCTTAGGCTAGTTATGATGCTTAGTAGATTAGGGTTTTGTTTGTTTGTGCTTTTTGTGTCGGATAGGAATGACGCCAAGTAACTAGGTCTAGGGTTTAGATATGATTTCAAAGTGTTAAATTGATGTAAAAAGGGATGAAGGCCGTAGGCATTGACTCATGATGCACACTTAATTATGTCATTGTGCATGAGGGTTTTGAAAGAGAGGTAGCCGTAATGAGCATCTAAAAATGAATTCATTCTATCAAAAGAGTAAACACATCCATGCAACCGTCTTTATCAAAATAAACGCGTAAGAGAATAGCGTTTTCGTTTATAAACTCATAAGATTAACATACATGTAGCATGCATGTGATGAAAAAGGCAACATAACATTTAACTTGATGGAGAAGAAACAAAGAAGAAACAATGCTCAAAAAGCATACCATTGGAATCTCAAGAGTATTGTCGCAACATCCTTTGATTTCACTAGGTGTGTGACAAATACGTTCCTATCAAGCAATAACAACTGTCCATACCCTTAAAAGTGACTTGAGTTGGAACACATGTAGGAAATAAGAAGTCATGACACACCCTCATGGGGTCTGAAAATCCTATCCAAAAAACATCATAATTACATGGGATGAGTCGCTTCCTAGAATCTAGTAGACACCATTCCTTCTGATTCAGCTAAAGACTTTAGGAGTGTGTGTCTCCTGTAGATTTAATTACGTGTTTCCTCATCACTAAGATGAAAAACTCAATTACCCAAATTGACACCTCATGAGACATCTAAACTTCGTAGTCCGGAGTTTCACTGGGTTTGACATCCGTCCAAAGTGAATCTACGTGCGGAAACATGGTGCTTACTTGGCGTGAAAAAGTCGTGCCTTCCTCGACAAAAAGCGTCACGCCTTTTTAGAGGTGAATTAGGCCCACTTTAAAAGTATCTATGTTGCTGAAGCATAGGGTTGATTGAGTAGCCTTATGTGTCTACTTTCCAAATGCACCCTCTCAAAACTGAGAAAACACCCATTGGAAGACCTTTCGAAAAGCTTGGATTCTCCCAACCTCCATTCCGAGCAGCCGCGCACACTGGTCAAAATTCTCTTCGGAAGAAACATGAAAAAGAGACAATGTTTTGGCCTCTACTCCATAATGCCATGAGAGTGTCACTTGAAAATCCAGGACCTGATCTGGAATGTACAAGTGAAAATCCTGACTCCTTTATCATAGGCCATTCTTTATTTGAGTGTCTCACGAAAGAAAAAGCGTCAGTGATCGCCGTTTCAAGGACGTACAACGTGAAAGCCAAATTTCCGTCAATCTCCAAAAAATCACCAAAAATGCTCAATCATACTCAAATCTCTCAAAATTTGTTTTGCTTCTGGGTATTATACTGGCTCTTCAAAGTTTCCTTAACAAGTATGTCATTCTCCTTCTCGCCGAAACTGTTTGGGTTCCCTTGAGCATTCAAAATAAAATAAAATAAAATAAAATAAAATAAAAAGGCAAACGCCCGTGATTTTCGGTAGGTGTTTGCC
>CM076574.1:889914141-889930020 GCA_034641835.2 Pinus albicaulis
CGTCGCAAAATAAAATAAAATAAAGCGCGCGTAGCACGTTCATTTCTGCAAAAGTAGGTGATAACCGTTTCGCATTTATCGTGGCGCTGGCATTTCGTGCACCGCCTACCAATGGTATTGCATAGCAGAAAACGGTGGAATCTGGAAAACAAACTTGCAGGTCTTGCATTATTAATAAAAGCACACAGCCAGCCAGCGGTACCAGCGATTACCTGAAGTACTCCTGGTCCGGTTCTCTATCATTTCTGTAATTCATTCATTGATCGCTACTGGTATTCCGCTTCCCAACCTACACACAGTACTTGGTCAAAAGCACACACAACGACTTGGATCTCGCACACACAACTAATAAAGTCACTTTCCCCAAAACCAAGCGATAGCTTAAACCATAATTTTGTCAATAACTCTTCATTTTATACAATAAAAATGTTCCTTTTTATTTATAATAATCATCTGAACTTTTTCCTATATGGTCCACAAACATTTTTGATTACAGTTTACCTTTACCCATTACAATTCTTTAGGGCTTTGACCTCCCAAACCCCTGTACTAGACTACAATTTAATCAAAACTATTCAAAATGGACTAGTTTCACGCGACACATAGTAGACTAACTTGTTCCAAAAGTACAACACAATCTTGTAAACATGTCACGAGTCACCCGGTGGTCGACCTCGATTTGTACTGTCTGTGGTATCAAGCATGGAAGAGCTTCGAGGAGCACTTCTTGACTGCGAAAGAGCGACGCTCGTTGTGCAATGTTGTGTAAGTTTTAGGGAGGTAGGGCCATCGGAAGCTGCAGTAACCTGTTCTGGCATCCAATGGAGCGCGCGATGGCGATATAGGCATCCTAAGTGAGAAGATGGAGAAGCGATGTCACCCCATGGTTTCAACTTGTTTCCTAATGACTTGCTTGGCTAGGCGAATTTGCAACCATGTCCATGACTTGACAGGCAACTAAAAAATGCTGGCAGAGGAGTAAGGAGGCTCTGTCCCGTCGAAAGGGAAAGCAGCTTCCTATGTGTAAAATATAGTGTGTATGCTAGCTTTGTAGGGATGGTGCAGACCGTTGTCCGGAGAGATCATGGCTTTGTGACCAGTAGTAATCCGTGGTACGCTCGGAAATAATATTTGTTGCTTTTGGCGTGAGTGACCGTGGCCCAAACTTCAGAGTGACTCATTGTCGTGGTCGATCCACGGTGAACCTCTTTGCAACGCACTATCGGTGTGTAGCCGTATGCGCTTCATGGTCATTGTGCCGATGCCCCAGCAGCAAGCCCGGTTGAGGCATGATCATTAAACAGGATAGTGCAGGGTAGAGCAAATAGCTTATAACGTTGGTGTCAGGGGCTATGATGCAACATCTATCAAGCGTTAATGGCAGCGAGGATTGTGACCTAATTTCGCTCTTGTGGGTGGGGGTTGAGAGAATAGCACCCTTTCTCTTATCATTAGAGGCAATACAGGTCTGTGATGCATGGGGTGCAAATTCGGGTCCCTATTGCTGTATATGAACCCGCCTCTCTGTCTGCGGGTTTCTGTGAGCAAAATTCTCTGGAAGTAATGACTAATCATTTGATCCAAGCAGCATTCGGTTATCGGTGTCGTGTTTGCGGTACTAAATAGCAGGACGAAACATCTGTGGGTTAAAGTTGTACACTAGCAACGAAGAAATGAACATCAAGTATGTCAATGATCCTGTAAACTTGATGGTTGAATGTGGGTGCATGGTGCAGGTACAATATGTAGCATTGTAGAAGTTATCACCTTTATCTACACATTGTCGAAACTATCTAATGGTGGAGCTAACTATAATCCATTTAAACTTACCGTAGTCGTTCAGGTAAACTTACCTGTAAATGGCTGACGGTATTGTTAACATACAGTATAGTATGCAGTTCTTTCTTATCAAGTAAAGATGAAATTTGTGGTCATTTATTCATACACGAGGTCTCTCGATGGATCATTCAGACGCGGATGGCAGCCTACGTGTTGTTAGCGGCAGGTAAATTGATACCAGGTATTTTTGTGTATGGTTAATTTTTGATTGTGTTATTTTCAAGATTTATCGATGTGATGCGTTTGTTCTTGAGTGAGGATGTCTGTTCGGTGGTGGGATTGCGTCAGCGTCTTTGTTGCCATCATTTTGAAGTGTTGTAGGTCTCCCCAATTGTGCGTGGGTTGGTGCGGTATACAGTCAGCATAGCTAGTTATTAGTAACCTAGTGAGCTTGTTCCTGACGGTCCTATCACACCCTCGAATTTCGCATGTTATGTGATATGTCTGCATGAATCTCATTACCTCGGGGCCCTTTGTCGTGAGGTCCTAGCATGAGATCTACTCATTCTTCAATGCTGCGTGCACTAACGTGTGAGTGCTGCACGGGGTTATGATAGTACTAACCTCGTTCTTAAAGATATTTCTTTAATAACTTTCCTAATATCACCACGTTGTCATGAGCACGTGACATCTTACCATGGTAAGAATGCGAGCGGAAATTCTGATGAGTCGAACGCCATTGTGACACCTCGTGCAATCGTCCTTTCAGTTTTCAGTTCTCAGCCAGTGAAGGCATTCAGCGTATACGAGTACTCCTTGGTAGTGCAGTTAGATCTTCATCCAGTGAATTCTAAATATGATTTGCTATCCTCCTCTTGACCTTTCATTATGATGCACCTTTTGTTGGATCTAGTGGTATATCACAGCGTCACGAACGATTCCTCCGTACCATCTTGATTTTGAGATTGACCTTTACACCCCATGTCTATAGTCCGATCTAGTCTAGGAATGCAGGTAAGGATCCACTTGTCCTCATGATTTCAGCTTCAAAAGTCCATTCAGGACTTTTATACTCTATGATATCTACCATGACTTTGCTTCTAAGAGGTATGATCTTAAATTTGATTCCCAGCCGTATCGCATTTGGATGGTGGACCATTCCAATTTAAGCTCTGTTCATTTGCCTTTCTTTCTTTGGTATGCGTTCATGACCTAGATCGAGAATAACTTGATCCATCTGTAGTTGCCAATCTAAGTCAACCGCATTTCTACTCTTCAGTCGTTTTTTATAACTATATGGTTGTACATCCCCTTAGTCAAGAGGGTATTGAGAATTTGAAATTTTACCACGGAGTATTAATGCTTGAAGGTTCTCTAAGGCCTACGAGTTTCGTAACGGCCAGGACATGCACCTACAAGAATGAAATCGGCCCCCTCCCCTATTGTTCGGTAGCTACGAGGCTGCCTAAGTGATTCACATTCATTCGATCTCCTCACTCCTTCTCGAGAGGTAAGCTCCTCAACGCTTGCTCCTAGCAGGTGATCATCACCACATCATGACTTTTACACTCGGATCTATATTTCACCAGCTCGATTTAACTTTGCGTGCATAGGTGTGGGTTGTTTTTTCACTGTCTTCGACTATTAAAATTGGGCAATCTTCTACACATGGTCCATGCATCTCTGTTACTTTCCTTGATGGCTGGTGGGGTTGGTCTTCTTTGGCGAAGTGTCTCTCCTCATGATTGCACTCCATGGTCCAACTACCTTATGCCCTCATCTGCTTCCCTCCCTAACCTCCTCTTCCTCATGCGGGGATCCTCAGGAGTGCGCGGTAGTCTTAGTCGGTCTGATTGTACCTACTCTCTAAGTTCCACAGTCACATCATCAAGTCAAGTACGACAGTGCTCCATTGTCCCCTTTGATGGTAGAACACACACCATTCTTTGTAGGTTTGGGACATATGCACCTAGCCCGATGCTAAAATGGATTTCATATCGTGATCTACCGCTATGTAGCCAGTCTGTCACACCACGGTGC
Organism: Pinus albicaulis; assembly: GCA_034641835.2. Taxonomy (NCBI): domain Eukaryota; kingdom Viridiplantae; phylum Streptophyta; class Pinopsida; order Pinales; family Pinaceae; genus Pinus; species Pinus albicaulis. Next base: position 889,917,961 of record CM076574.1, read on the forward strand.
AAGTCCGCTCGGGCAGTCGTGACGGATGGGTTCCCCACTTGCCCCTAGGCATACGGACTAGGTCTTCCTACACCGCATGTGTCTGTAGTGAGGACTATGATCCTTCGTGTGGCCAAATACTCAACATGTCGTATGCTCAGGCTCCACGTGACCATCTTTCCTCCTCCTTTCCTGGATTTTAAAATTTCCATATGCCCTTAGCCCCAGCTATTCTGAATTTGGTATGCTAATAAAGCGTATCCCCTTTGGGTGCAACGTCTAGTTTCATATAGCGACTTCCACATGACTTTTTTTCCTGTAACGATTCAAAAGTTTGGTGACTCATTGGCATTACCTGGTGAGGTAACAACACTAGCGATGAACCACTCTTTGTGTTCTTATCATCGCATCCTAGAATCCTCCCTCGTTGCTCTCTTCAATCCTTTAGTCAACCTCCCACTAACTCTAGTTACCTTGTTTAAGTCCTTTACTTAGCTTCCGGTAGAAAGGTAATAAACCTGTTACAAGCTTCAAGCTAGCCTTGTTTTGAACATCTTTGATATGCGGGCAGATGCACTCCCATTAGAACAATGTATCTCCATATATACGATCTAGATCCCTATCCTCAAATTCGAGAGACGGTTACCCTGCTTCCATCATATGGTTACCACATTACTGCTGATCGATGGAGTTTTGCAACAAACCTTATATCGATTATATCTTCATCCCCTACCCCCCTTGAATGCCAGTACCATACCTCGAACAAAATCACTATTATTCTTTGACGAGGGGTTGGTGGTATGGTAGAGTTCTTACCTTTTGCTTCTAAGCCCCGGTGGTAGCAGCTTGGAGATCTTACTTGTGACCGATTCTTGCAAGAGATTGGGTGGATCTCGGGCATTAAGGTTCAATTGATATTTGCTACTTGGCGATAACTTAGTCTAGATCCAAAGTTCATTGGTCGGTATGACTACCACCTGTGAATGTTGTTTTTTACAGTGTTATCTGTCAGCATCAATGTGTGTCACTCCAAAAATTTTCCACGGAACCCTTTAAAGATACGTTGTTGACCTCAATTATGAGACAAAGCAGTCAATGGAAAATTGTCACAAATCCTCTAGCACCTTGCTTGTCGGTAGTGATCGACCATGCATGTGATAGTATTATGGAGTCCTCTCCAGGTTGCTTAATCAACTGGGGTCCCATGTAGGTGAGCTCGCTCATCCTTCAGAAGCACTTACCGATTCTAGATTACGAGAAAGCCAATACTCTTGAAACTCAATCAAAAAAAATGTCAAAGAATATTTTGTGATTTCATAAGAATTTACCTATTTTTTCCACCTTTCTATAGTCAAATTTTTAAAACATGATTTTCTTTACGCAAATTCACAGTCCTTTTCGAACCCGATGTTGATTTCACTCTTCAGGAGCTTCCAATATTCTCTTGTCATTACTGAACCTTTCTCAGATCCTCAGGTCACAAGAACGGAACCATTTGTTGGCTTCAGGGGTCCTTGGATTGGAGCTCAAGGTTTTCCATGTAAACTATACTGCGGCCCTTTCGGTAGGCATTTTAACTGTAGTCAAGAGTCTCAACTAAGTGATAATGCATGGTGGAGTCTTTGGAACTTGAGGTTTCCACTTTCCCCGAGAAAGGATAGTGAAGACAACGGTACAGTTAAGACATATACTTATGTGATTCCCAGATTGTATTCTGTAGGGTCATTTAGGTCTCGTTCGCATCCACATATGCTAGATCTATAATTATATGCTCAAGACGGTAGCACAATATTTATAACCCGAACGAAACCGGATCTAGATACATAAAATACACTTACATGAATCTACAGCAAATAAAATATATGTAGTAATTACCAACGATTCACACAAAAGTACTCACAGTTAAGTTCTCTATGTCTTTCTTATTCATTCATTCATCAATCCCTTATTACAATTCCCTTCCCCGACTGCTGGGAGTTAGGACTTGGATCTCACTGGTAATTAAATTCACCCCAAAACTAATGAATGGCTTAAACCACAATTTATCCAATAGCTCTTTTTCCTACCTTCGATGCAAAAATGTTTACTCTGTTGTAATATCAGCTGCAGACTTCTACAACATTTGAGTAACTTTCGGACCCCTGGTTCTCTGCTACCCATTACAATGCTTTCAGGCACATTGCTTTGAAAACCCCTACGCTGGGCTAAGTTGTCAAAGTATTCAATGGACTGAGTTTGACGACTTGTAGGAGATACATTTAACAATGGTGTCATCTCCATTTGTTGTATTTATGGTTGTCTTCTTGTGAAAGAATGAATGAATGTAATGAGATATAATCATTGTATATCCTCTTATGGTAATTTGCATATGTGATCAAAGGGATTGAATTTTATGTTTGCATACATGGTGTCACCAAGTGGTTTTCATATAATGAAATGATGCTCACTGAAGCGACCTTTAAGTTGGAACTGGCAACAATATACATCCATAGTGAATTGGGTTGTTGACAGTGGAAAATGGCAGGAGATGATTAAATTAGGTTATCCTAAGTAATTTTAAGTGATATGGAACTCTATAGGTTCTTCTAAGGTGGAAGAATAATGATAGAATTAGAGCACTGCCACAAGATTATAGCAAGGGACAGGATGTTTCTTCTCCTGGACTCTAAATAGATGTCCTCTTACTAAAAATTGGTGGAAATTTGTGGTCTACAAGGTGGATATGGGTTTTGAATTAAAGGTGTTTAAACCAATAATCACATCATAAAAATTATGGGTTCACATGTGCATCATCGAAGGATATGGATGGTTAAAATCCCATTGATGTTGATACAAGTGTCTTTAGAAAAAGGTTCCAAAAGCACATTTAAACTCTAAAGTCTGAATAGACAAATCCCATGGATATTGACAACAAGTATAGATTGGGTGTTGGAGTATCCTACATCATCTGGAAACCATCCAGGGATGAAATCACAATGGTGGAGTTAAAGAGAAGCCTCCTTCCTGGCAAGGAGTGGCCAAAACATGGGTAGAGAAGAAGGAAATTCACTACATGCGGCAGAGTAGAAGCTTACAGAAATTGTATCACAAAATATTAGAGATGAGGACGATTGATATGAAATGAATTTTTGTATTTATCACACAAAGCACAAAGGTGGATCATCGCTAACATTTTTTCTTATTAGTATTGAACTCGGGTAAAGTTGTGACATGGACCTCCAAAGAATATTTAGGATCGTTTGAGTATATGAGACCATGCTCTTAACATGGGGGAGTTCAGGAGTGATTGTGTGTATACCCTAGGAATATCACGAACATGGAGGAGAGAAGCTTTGGTGTTTTAGGAAGAGTGGTAGTTTCTTGGGAGTTGCCTTGTCTTTCCTAATTTTCTTGGCTCCCCACCTCCCCCCCACCATATGACACCCACAGCAGGGATTAGATTCTATTGTTGTTGAGGTTGTTTTGGAAATATGCAAAAAAGGATGGGAAGGTAAAATGGGTTGAACAGTCAAAGCCACATCTAAGGTTTGAGTTGGTTGGGAGAAGGGACCTGGGAGGGAACGATGTACCAAAATGGGATCCCAAAGTCATGTTAGGAAGACTCAACGGCCATTATAGGGTATAAAATGTTCTGGTGGTAGGAATAAGAAATTCTCGACCAAATGAGTTGTAAGCACAGGAGGAACTGTCCTTTTAGAGGATGGTTCGAGAATACTCTAAAGGGAAATGACTGGGAGAATTCTTCCCACGCATATACAAGTTGAGTCATGGAGTATCGGATCATTGAGGAGATGAATGTTGTGTCTGTACTGGTTGTGTTGGTGGCTGCCCTTTAAGCATGCAAAAAATTGAAGAGCTAGGTTCATATGAAACAAGCGTGGGCCATATGTACTCCCAAGAAGTGTAAGATATTTATAGAATCAAGGGAAACATCAATAAGGTAGGGGTGATCTTATTTCCTGTCATCGATGAAATAGTGGTCGAGAGGTATGAGACCGGGGTCTCATAGTAAGTCAATTGATGACACCTTTCTATTTTTAGGAATACACATCTTCCATGAAGATGAGATGCTTGACAACGAAATGAATTAATGTGTGTCTAAATGGAAAAACTTGTATCTAAATACTATAATATGAGAACGTCGATGACTTAGATATAAAATCCAGACGTATTTGGCGACAACGATGATGAAAATTTGATATAATGAGTGTCGGAAAGTGCAATACATCGGCTGTAGAAGTAGTGGATGGTGGCGGTCGGGGAATCAAGTTATGGAACATTATTGTCACGAAGGTGGAGGTACCATCGGTGTACAACGCTACCGTTCACTACACATTTGGTGAAATTAGGCGCGCCGGATCCGATACTTTTGACAAGCGTTAAATTTCCCAAATTTCCATCTATTGAAGCTTGATGTATACGGCGTTTATAAAAGGTAATAGCAATACACGACTTGTAGAAGAAAAATGTCCCTGTTCTGACGTTTGGAGAAGATATGCATGAATTGTGTGCTTGTGGCCCAAGCGGTCACTAGTAGGCGACTTTCCAGTAGCAAGTGGAAGCACAATGTCTAGGTGTCACCCATTAGAGCGTTTGGGTAGGTGGCAATGGCAGCGCCTTTCCTTCGTCGGTATGAGCAACCCTTGGCATACATGTAAAAATAAACTTATATACGCTGCAAGGTGAAAACATATGGCTACACCAAAAATGATTTTGTTGTTTCGTAAATTATAGTAGCTGCATTAGTGATATGGCATTTCGCCCTGCTCTTACACGGAGACAACATTACCCCTAAAACAGAACAACATTTGCCCTCGGCATTGTTTCGGCTCTTGCAATGTGCATTTGCCTGTTCTTTCCCTCGGTGTTCGCCTGACTCTTGCGAACGGCAGCATTGCTCGGCTCTTGCAAAATGTGACAGTTCTTACTTTAGGGACCTTACTCCTATACAGTAGGGTTGACTCTGTGTGTTGATTTTTTTTTTTTTTTTTTTTTTTTTTGGTCTAATTCCATTAGTTGTGTTAAGTGTTTTGTAGGGTCCTACGTGGGTGCTAAGTCAGATTCAATACCCTCTATTATCTTTGTCACCCAATACAAGATTTAATTTTCCCAAAACGCTTATTAATTTGAAGCCATTATTTCTCCCTACTTTCAAAAACCCACCATTTTAAATGAAAACAAACATTGTGCATTTCAACCACAAAATCTATTATTGTTCAAATGTACATGTGTGTACTACAGTAATATAAAATTATCACGCGTACATTCGCCCCTCCCGCTCTTGCGAAACGGCATTAGCCCTCGGCCATTCACCCTAGAGCTCTTGCGGAGCAACATTCGCCCCTTATCATTCACCACGAGCTATTGCCGAGCATTCGCCTGAAGCTCTTTTGCGAGAATAGCATTATTACAAGTTCGCCTAGAAGCTCTTTGAAACCGGCATTTTCCCTCAACATTAGCCCTTAGTGTTCGCCTGACTCTTGCAAAATAGCAGTAAGTTCTTCTTGCCAGGCACTTCCTCCTATGGTAGGGTTGACTCTATTTGAGTTTTTTAGTCCAATTCCATTGGATTGTATTTGGTGTATGGTTCTCTCTAGATGTCAGGAAATCAAGGTCAATACCTCTTATTATCTTCATCATTGTCACAATTCAAAATTTTCCCCAAAGAAACACTTATTAATTTGGCAGTATTATTTCTCTAACTTTAAAACCCCTACATTTTAAATGAAAACCAGCATTGCATTTCTTAGTATCTATTAGTGTTCAAATGTACATGTACGTCACTTGGTAGCCAAGATTATTGTCTTTTTTCTTTCACATTATCCGAGAATTAGTAGTGCAGGTTCATATTTTTGTGATTGGAATTGTCTTGAAAAGGAAAGGTAAGTCTTCCATGGAAAAAGAAGGTTTTCCTTTTTATATGGAGTTATTTGGACTTAGTGGAAAAATTTATGGTATATACAAAATATTGTAGTTTAAATTTAGGTCTAACAGTTATTGTAGAAAATATAATTACCTAGTGTCCTTAAAATATAATTAAAATTATGGGGTTTCTTCCTAGACTCTAACTCTCTCATCATTCAATTCTATAGGTTCTCATTAATTGATCCTCTTCCATTGATTTCTTTCTGAATCTTGCTCACTGCTAAAAGTCATCAATAGTACATATATTTAGGGTATCCCAAAAGCTTTATAGTGAACATATTGTGAAGTTTTTGACACTTGAGGAGGTTATTTTTAGAAGCGCAAGCGATGCTGCTAAGTTATATCGAAGCAACTTATTCATGTATATACACCATGAGATGGGGGTTCAACAGTTTGAACTTATTTAGGTTATGTATATGAAGTTGATGAGTCCATATCCTGCCAGTCCTATTATGGTGACAAAAGTGAAGACACATAAACAAATGGTTATTATGTTAACATTACTAGAAAAAATTTTGAAACCTTATCCGTACTATCAAATCTTAAAAATTCAGGGGCATTGGAAAAATTGTGTCTATTTAGCTAATGAATATTAATAATAATATAAAAAAATCACAACTTTTATTCTTGAAATATAGTTATTACATTTGAAGTAACCTAGTTCATGATTACTATCACCCAAAGATTGCAAAACAAATAATGTAAATTAAACCAACATAGTCAAAGTTAAGGTTTCACCAAACAAAATCATTACTTCCATATTTTGGCATTTGAAACTAAGGCTGAATCCATCTGTAATGGCCTGAAGAAAGTACAAACTCGGATGGTTCAATGCATGTTTGCATCTTGTATTCTCTAATCTGGGCTATGTTTTTAAATGGAACCATTAGTCAAGCCAGGTCTTTTTATGTGAAAAATTTATTTCTATTTGAGCTCTTTTGCTCCACCACCCCTCCATAAACAGGTGTTACACGGGGTCTCGCCACCAGGTCTAGATTCCTACACGCCCCCTCGCGCTCCGAAGTCTTGGGGACTTCTAGGGGTTTTCCCTCACGCCCCACGCCCCCCGCACCCCCTTTCCGCCCCCTGTGCCCCCTCCCTTCACACCCCTCCCCGCCTTTTGGTTTATGTGGTTTAGTAAAGTTCGGTGTGCCACTTAACATATTTGAGAATCCAAGTGATTCCAGATGGTGACATGGTTGATCTTGATACATATTGATATGAAGTTGAGGATCAGACTTAATTGAGGCATTAACTGAGCATTTATGCTCATTTATCATTATGATGATATCATTTGATATTCATATGTTATGTTTATGTTTTATGTTTTAGTTATAACTTATTTTAGCATTTAAGTTTTATGTTTAGGACTTGAGTTGTAAACTCAGGTTTGTAAAATCTATTTTTGAATCTTGATCCTAATACTTGTCGTATGATATCTTAAACTTTATTTTCATTATTACATTGTTAGTAAGTTACATTAATGATTATATGGTTATTTTACATGCATGATTTAGCCCTTGATGTATGTTTTAACTTTTAACTTTTAAATTGGTTTCAGTATTATATATTCAATGTTCATCGATTGTAATTTTATCATTTATGATTTATCTTTCCTTGATATAATTATGATAGTAATATATACATTCCTTGCAAAATATAGTTACATTTTAAATATTAAATTTTATAATTTTTATATTGCTTAACCATCCCAGTTTTCTGAAAATTGGTGAGAACTTTTGCCTGACCTCCAGCTCCTGCTTCCCCCTCACTCCCACCTCCGGACTTGAGACAGGCAATTAATAAGCCATGCCCAGCCTGTCATGATCTTGGGTCATTATATGTATGTGCCAATGTTGTAATCATGCCCCATCATCAATTTAAGAAATTTCCATTGGAATATCAAATTACTGAAGGCTTTTCTTTATAATTTATTACAAAATCGAGGGGACCATCTAGGTGAATGATAACTATAGATAATGTTGAAGAAGTGATTAATGCCTTTCCTCTAATAGCGTGGATCCTTCAATCATCATGCAGGCATTTACAGCACATTGGTCTCACCTTGAAAAGTTGCAAAAGTTATTCCTAATTTGACACTAAATTTGAAAGATGTAATAGTGAAGCTAAGTGCCCTGTTATTGCAAACTATTCCTACCTACTAGCGAGATAAATTTTGATTGGACAAACATAGTATATTTCCTACAGAGTTAGATGTAACGTTATTGATCCTAAATCATATTTGATTTCTACGGCTTTATCTTGAAGAAAAATCGGTCGTCGTCATGGCCCTTATAAAAACTATACGAAAGGTGAAAATACTTAAAATTAACTTAATTTGAATCCAAAAATTACAAAACAATATTATGAAAACACGAGAATGGTGTGGGTGAACAACATAAATAAAAAGTGAAGATACCTTTCCCCAAGATGCCTTTGTCACCGTTGTATGAAAACATGTTTTCCTTTCCCTTTATACATGCAATTGAATGCATTATAGGTATGGTGTTTTCCCAGAATAGGAGAAGCCTACTTAAATATATCATTCGTGGAGTGAATGTTTCCTTGACCCAGAACCTCATAGAAACTTGTCACTGAATTTGATGTTGGGATGGGATTGTAAAGATAACAACCTCTTCATTCCTCTTGAAGATTGGCACCAATTATCAACAATGAATCAAACTGTAATTTGATATTCCCCCTTTTACATTACCCTATATTAGTGTCATAAAAAACAAATATATCAAGATGAAAATCAACACCCTCCTTTTCCAAAGTTGGGTAAAGGTCAATGAGCACCTTAGTCACAAGTTACAACTTCCAGGAGATTTCCAAAACAATTTTCAGTCAATTGTTGCATCATGAACAACATTATTTTCTCATAATTCAACATGAGACATGTTTTCCTTTCACTTCAACAAAGTTATGTTTCTACCCGAAACTCCTATGAAACAGGAACCAAATAAAGGCCATGTTGTCAATGGACGTCATTTGGCTTTGACAATGGCCATTGCACCGTGTTGTTTCTTATATTAAATCACGATAGTTTCTTAGGTGATTTCTTGTTTCTTGAGATGAAAAACAACCAAAGAAATTGTGAAGATCCTTTCAAGAAATAAATGACCATTTCTCAATCATATCTCAATTATTTTTTATTTTATTCAGTGGTTGCTTACTTTGAGAGAAATTTGACACTTTTATAAGGAATATAACATAAAAACACAAAATGGGAAGGAATTGATGAAGTAGATGACCTTTAGTTATTGTCAATTAAGAATTGCTAATACATGATGCATGTTCTGTACTACAAACTAGATTCCTTCCTATAGTTAGGACACAGAGTATTGAATCAAAGTTGTAGTTTCTAACTTCTTGTATTGGTTCATCAATCTTGAAATTCAGATATTGCATGTCTTCATTACTTCGTGTTTGAATAATTTGCATCATATCGTACAATAGGGAATTAGGAATTATGATTATTATATTTTATGGATCTGTTAAGTTACTTTTAAGTTTGCATGGTTTAGTGTGAAATTATTCTAGTGTGCCCCTAGGCCCAGGTGAAGGAATGCCAAGGACTGAGAACCCTAGTTTTTAAATGGTATTGTTTATTATACCCCAAAACCCCTCAACATCACTTCTTATTAGTTCTTAACAATAGTGTTGTAAACAATTTGAGAATTGATATAAAAAAATCTCGCACTTCTCAAGATAAAGTCCTAAAGCTAAAGTGTAATACCATGTGTAATTCAATAGCCCCATTGTCACCTAACCAACCTCTTTTCACTTCGGGCTAGCTCTCCTCCAACTCAAGGGGGGTTCTCCCTAGTATATGTTAGGGATCTAATGGCCCAACCAAACCAAGTCAGGAGCCCCCTAACTCTCTATGTTTACTACTATCAATCAAAATATTGAACAATAGGGTCAGACATGCATCCTGAAGATAAAATTGCAAGGGTATTTTTGGGTAATTTCAAAGGGAAAGTCCCCAAACACATATAATCAAGGAATTATAACGTGATTTCAAACATTAAATATTAACAAAATCGTTTAAAGGATATTGAAAGGAAAAAGGTGATGGAAGATAGAAAGTGCCTTACTTAAATGCTCTAAGGATTTTTCAATAGTTGCTCCAAAAGCTTCACTTCAAGGCCCTTCCAGATCGTCTCCAACAATGCTATACCATCAGCTTCAACAATGTTGCTCCAAAAATGTCCTCAAGGTCTTCACAACAAGTTTACTAGAAGTTGCTCCAACAATATATTCAATAAGGTCTTCATTGTCAACTCGTCTCTTGTTTGGGTGCCTTAATGTGCAATGACATGTTTTCAGGACTGAATTCAATGCAAGGAATATTTGAAACTCTAACTCTGTCTTCCGGTGTCTTATTAGAAATTATTTCAGTTTTCATTTTGTGTTTTCAAGTTAGATATTGTTTTCAAGTTTTTACATTTATAATTTTATTGCAATGTGGCAGACTGATCAGAGCAGTGCAGGAACAACCCCGAGACGGGATGATCATGGAAAGAGGCCAGCGGAAGAACATGTAAAGTGCCGGCATTGCTCTATCTTCAGGTATTTTAGTTATTTACATAATTGAAATAATATTAATTTTGTTCAAATATGCAGACACCTAGCCATGGTACGCCTGATGATTCCCTCTTTTAGGAAGAGCTTTCTTCATCCCTATCTCCAGTGTTCTTGTTGCAAAAAAAGGCATGAGATGCAAGGTCAGAATTTAATACTTTGATAGATGCGCCTCAAACACCTAAAACAGAAGAGAGGATAAAACAACTTATGAGCCAGCTAGAAAGATATCAGGTAATAATAAAAATTCAAAAGGATATTTTTTTTGTTCTACATGAGATGAATTGTGATACTTTGATTTTTAATTTTTACATTGACTAAACTAACAAAAATTTCTTTTGTATGTAGAATTTTCTGGCACTTGCTGAACCCGGTTTTGGTGGTAGTGGGACACAAGAGCAAGAGATTGCCCAACAACCCTCTCATACACCTTCTACTCCTTTAGGTGCTAGCCAAGAAACACACCCTGCCCAAGCAGACACCCAGCCAACTGCTGAACGTGTTGGCAATGATGAGGCTGATATGGCCAACTACATTATTGCGTTTCCTGGAGCTACACGTGTCAGCTCCACAGGGACCATTAATGGCACATTGTTGGTGAACGATGAAGGTGTCCCTATAAAGCATGTACAACTCCCGGGTAAATTTTAATATTTTAACTATTTCATGTACTTTATCTAAAACATATTTATCATGATTTTTATTTTTAAATTAATGATAATATCTTTTTTTTTTCTATGTAGGAAACAATGAGTTATACAGGTTTCTGGAGAGCCATGCGTTGGTAATTTTTGGCCCAAACATATGCACAGGGTGGAATTCCCAGAATTCCAACCTGAAAAAAGAACTTCTAGATTATCTAGAAGCCCTTTTTGGGGTCGGCACATTTGACAGAACAGCGGTGGCTCAGGTAGCCGGCAAATATTTGAAATATACCAGGGACACCTATAGGACGCAATTTAAATTTAACCCTAGATATGAGCGTCCTCTCGCAGTTTCAGAGAGTGAGTGGAGAGCACTCATCCATGACGGAAAAGAGAAAAGGGCAAAGAAAGAAGGAAAAATGCCAACTGGACTCGCAAGGTAAATTACAACTTTAATTCAATAGCTTTAATTTTCTCTATGTCTAAAATAAAAGTGTGCTACGTCATATCTGACTTCAATATTTTGATGCTAGGTTGCCTGACACCTCAAAGGAAACCAAAGCTAGGATTGAAAAAAAGGGCCATCATAAGCTAGGCTAGGGCGGCTACTTGAAATTAGCTGCAAGAATTGTAATTAAGTAGATAAACATCTTATAATTAATTGTATCGCCTTCCAACGTTTTTTTAATCCTATCAAATATGATTAAAAATACAAAATCATATGTAATGTAGGGTGAAGAATTAGGAACAAAAACTATAGAGGAAGATAAAAATATCGCTTTCCATTTCGGCTATCAAGCCGTAGTTGAACGTCACAGAAGCTTGGGGCAGGTCCCAAGATCCAGAATGCCTGATAAGGTAAAACATTAACCTTTCAATATGTTTGTTTTCGTCCATAAATTTAATGTATAACAACTTTTTTTAA